>JAHWFP010222983.1:49873-59977 GCA_023313725.1 Lithobius niger | reverse complement strand
ATTCCTTCTCTATTTGCGCATAGCACTGTTGTGTGCGGACAGCGTTGGTGATCCATAGGCTACAGGTCTTCCCTCTTGAAAAAGCACTGCTCCTAGACCATACTGGCTCGAGTCTACGGACAAAGTTACTTCCAACTTCGGATCAAAGATTTTCAGGCACGGAGCTTCCAACAAGACTTCATTGACCTTATCAAATGCTTGCTGTATATTTACATCCCACAGCCAAGATGTATGTCTTTAGCAGCTGTCGTAACTGATAAGTCACAGTGGACAGATGAGGAGCAAATTCTGCTTGATAATTTATCATGCCGAGGAATCGTTGCAACTCCACTGGTGACTGCGGTGCGTTAAATCCCGCTATTGCGTCCACCTTATTCGGATCTGGTTTTATGCCCTCTGCAGAGATTATGTGTCCCAAATAAGTGATTGAGGATTTTGCCAATTGTAGTTTCTGTTTGTTGAATTTCAGATCTCCTTTCTAGTAATGGACAGTATTCTCCTTAGCAAGTCACAGTTGTCCTCAATTGACTTTGAGCCTATAGCTGTGTCATCAATGTATAGGTTGATGCTGGGTTCCCCTTCAAAGATTTCTTCCATCAACCTCTGGAATTCTTCCGGAGCAGAATTTAATCCATATGGTAGAACGAGGTACCTGTAACGCCCCCAAGGCGTGCTGAACGTCGTCAGCAATGACGACTCTTCAACCTGTGGAACACGCCAGAATGCACTTTTAGCATCCAGCAAAGTAAAGTATTTGCAGCTAGGTAAGCTCTGAAACAGTCTCTCTGTTTTTGGTATTGGATTGTGTGCTCTTTGAATAGCTTTATTTAGTGCTCTTGGTTCTAAGCAAATGCGTAGTTTGTCCACCGAATCCACTATCACCATGTTGTTGACCCACTCGGTTGGGTGGTCTACTTTTGCGACAATTCCATTTTGGATCATTCTTTGTAGTTCGTTTTTTACTCTAGCATGAAGAGGCAAAGGTACAATTCGAGGTGCAGCTATGTGTGGAGTAACACCCTCTCTGAGTCTTATTTTTACAGTTCGCTTAATGCGACCAACGCCTTCAAAGCAATTCAAATTCTTGAATTATTTGTTCTGGTGTTGTCTTGCCTGCGAGTCTCTCATCTTTGAATTGTATTTTCTGGTTATCCAGTAATTGGTTCATGGTTTTCTGTTCTTTATTGTTTTTACTTGTGGTACCCTTTTGCGAGTCATTTCCCCTTGACTGCTGTTGTAATGCATACACTCGTCGAATTAATCCAAGTTTAATGCATGTTTTCAGGCCTAAAACAGGTGTTGCTCACAATTTTGTAATCACAAATCTGAATTCTCCAGTTTTGTGCTGTGTTGCACAGGTTAACCTACATTCATCAGCTAATGGAACTTGATTATCACAGTAATCTAGCACTTGTTGCTGAATTGGTTTTATTTTTGGCTTATTTTTTTCCCTTTAGCAGCATGTACAGTGGGATCACATTCACTTCTGCTCCAGTGTCTAATTTAAATGTAACAGTCGACAATTATTGACTAAGACTTCCTGGTACCAACCATTTTCTTTTATGTCTTTTTCCTGATCACTAATGTGCTGTTGGAAAATAATTTTACAATTTGACGTGATTCAGTTAGTGTCAATATGTCTAGTTTAGTCTGCATGTGTATCGTCTAGATATTATATATATAATCAATGATGTAGGCTAGTTACATGCTATACCGCTATGAAGAAGTGGCGTTGTTCGCTCACTCACTTCTGGTTTTTACCTTGTACATGCGGTTGTCAAGTAAAGCCTTAAACTCTCGATCGTTTTATGTTTAAATTCAATGTATCATCTATGCAGTTCAATTCCATATAAAGAAATCATCAGGGTATGGGTTCAGTGAATCTAGAAAGACATTCAGGAGTAAAACATCGTGTGTAAAAGGACTAAAGAAAGGTTTTGCAGCCACTGGTCAGCAAGTTTCAGTATCGGGCGATAAAGAAATATGGCGATAAAGAAATATTCAAAAGATAAGTGTGGACAAATTGAATAACAGCAATTACCAAATCTGGATATTTAAAGTAGAACTGTTGTTAATTAAGGACAATTTGTGGGACATTGTGACTGGTCTACCTCCATCGTCAATTACGGACAGCTGGTTAAAAAGTGATGGGAAAGCACGGACGACAATAGGACTGCTTGTTGAAGATGGGCAATTATCGCACATAAGGAAACTCACTACGGCCAAGCAAATATGGGACACTTGAAGGTGTACCACGAAAGATCGTCACCCACAAGCAAAATTTACCTTTTAAAGACAATCTGCTCATTAAAGGCAAGTGAAGGCGATGATAAGGAAATACATATAAATACCATGCAAGATCACCTTGACAAATTATCGGCTTTAGGTTTTGACATGCCGGAAGAAATGATTGTAGCCATGCTTTTGTGTAGTCTACCTGAGAGTTACAATACTCTAATTAAAGCGCTCAAATCTAGACCAGAAAAGGATTTAACACAAGAACTGGTAAAGGTAAAATCAATAGAAGAATACAAACGAAGAAAAGATTCCCAGTTTGAAGAAGTGAAAAGGTGTTAAAGGTAAAGAATGTTGCAAAAGCAATGAAATTAGATGAAAATCTAACTGTAGGCCTAAAGGGGAAATCATGTTTTTTTTGCCGGAAAAATGGGCACCTAAAGCGTGACTGCTATAAATACCAGGCATGGAAGAAGAAAAACCCACAATAGGCTAATTATGTCAATCTAGTTGAAGACGAACAAAATGATACTGGAGTAGCCAAGATTTGTTTTAATGTAGGCGAGGCAGTGTATAAACATCAATGGTACATTGATTCTGGTGCCTCATCCCACATGAGTTGCTATAAAGAATTTTATTCAAGTTTTAATGCTGCACATAATTGTACATTTAGCAAATGGAGACCATGTCAAGTCTGAAGGGATCGAGGGATGGTTACTTGGATTATGATAATGAGGGGTTTTGTCATAAAGATGGTGAATAATGTCCTGTTCGTACCCCAACTTGAAGGGAGCCTATTGTCTGTAAATCGTTTATCCAAACTTGGGCTAAAAGTAACATTTGAAAAGGGGACATGCACCATTTCAGCAAATAAGAAAGTAATAGCTAAGGTGCCACAGTGTGGGAATTTATATATTATGCAACAGGTTACTAAAGCACATGTATTCACGTTTGGCACCATAGGTTAGGCCACAGAGATTTGCTATAAAAGGAATGTTTGAGCAAAAGTTAGTCGCAGGGGTTCAATTTAAGGATTGTGGAATTATAATAGACTGTAGCCACTGTTTACAGGGGAAAATGTCACGTTTACCTTTTCCTATGTCAAGCAGTAGTAGCACTAAAATAAGCGAATTTATCCATTCCGACGTATGTGGCTCAATTGATCCTGAAACCCCATCAAGATTTCGGTATTTTTTTTTAGTTTTATTGACGACAATAGTCGTTTTACTGAAGTATACCTGCTCAAAAGGAAATCGGAGGTAGGAATAAAGTTGAAAGCGTACCTTATCAAGTTACAGACGCAAACAGGAAAGGTGCCATTGAAGATACGCTCAGATGGTGGTGGTGAATATAGATGTAATGAAGTTCAAACTCTACTAAAGGAATGGGGGATACAACACCGAACTACGGCACCATAGAGTCCACAGCAGAATGGTGTAGCCGAAAGAAAAAATCGAACTCTCGTCGAGACTGTGAGGTGCATGCTGTTAGAATCTGGTCTGTCGAAATGTTTGTGGGGAGAAGCGGTTGTAAATACAAATCACCTACAAAATAGGCTACTGAATTCAGCCATTGGAACAACACCATATGACCGATGGAAGGGAAGGCAACCTGATTTATCCTACATACGAACATTTGGGTGTATTGGCAGGACTCACACTCCAAAGCAGAAGTGTAAAAAGCTTGATGCTTGATTGCGTTTTGTGGGGTATGAGCCTGGAAGCAAGGCGTATCGGATGTTGGATGTTAACTTTTAAGCTTACAATCTATTGTCGAAGAAAATTGTCAGGGATTGACCACTGAGAAGGAGCCAGAAGAAAATGACAAGCCTGCAGAATCGAAAGAATACAAAAAGCTTATTGGATTGCAAACCCCTGGTTCTTCCGTGGAAGTGAACTCGTCTGAGGACTCATGTTCTGATGAAGAAAATGTCTTATTGGAAGAGAATACTCAAACACCTTAAGGGAATCTCAAAGAATAAACAAAGGGAAAGCACCTCAGCGATGGATTGAAGTTGCCAATAAGGTGCATCAAATGAAGAATGAGGATCCATTAACCGTAGAAGAAGCATTGTAGTCACCTCATCCTCATGAGTGGCAAAGTGCAATGGAAGATGAATTGCGGACATTGGAAGAGATAAACACTTGAACACTGGTAGAACGACCAAAGAAGGCAAAAATCACAGGAAGCAAATGGGTATAAAAGCAAATTAGATGCAGAAGGAAACTTTACAAACTTCAAGGTGCGACTTGTAGCACAGGGCTTTGCACAACAGCATGGTCATGACTATGATGAAGTGTTTGCGCTGGTCATTAAACAACAAACCTTAAAGACTGTTTTAGCCATTACGGGAAACAGAAAGATGGTGGTTAAACACTATGACGTAAAGTGTGCGTTCCTGAACGGTGAATTACAAGAGGACATTTATATGAAACAACCCGAGCACTATCACAAGGGTTCACCACTATTGGTATGTAAATTGCACAGAAGTGTTTATGACTTAAACAAGTGGCACGAGACTGGAATAAGAAAATAAATTCGTTTCTTATTAGTGAAGGATTTAGAAGATCGACTGCAGATCCTTGCCTCTACGTTCGATTTCATCAAGACGAACTGTTTCTAGTGGTAATTTACGTTCATGATCTGATCTCCACCGATGACAAGAAAATTGACTCTACACAACAAGCTGAATTTGAGTAGTCGTTGAGCAGCTCATTTGAAATCACAGTGTTGGGCAAATTAATCAGCTACCTTGGAATAAAAGTCACACGGGATGTAGAAGGTTTCTTTGGTTTATCTCAACCTGGCTACATCCAACAGAAACTGGGTAAAGTTGGACTTTCTCACGCAAAGTCTTCAAGTAAACCGATGAACACTGGATATCTTCGTTCAACTGATGACAGTGAAAGTTTTGAAGATAATGAACTCTATCGTCAAGCTGTAGGTATACTGCTCTATTTATCAGTGAATACTCGACCGGACATTGCTGTTTATACCTCGATAGTAGCAAGAAAAGTAAGCAATCCATTAAAAGAAGATTGGGTAGAGGTAAAGTGCATATTCCGTTATCTCAAGCTCACAATCGGAAAACAACTTTTCCTTCATTGGAAGCAAGATGTACAAATAACTTTGGAGGGATTTGCTGATGCTGACTGGGGAGCAGATAGCCTTGATCGTCAATCTGTGTCAGGATATTTGTTTAAGCTGAATGGATGCACCATCAGCTGGAGTAGTAATAAACAACAAACGGTTGCACTCTCAACTACCAAAGCCGAATTAATGGCAATAACGAGTGCATTCCAAGAGGCTATTTGGCTTGCTGGCCTCATCGCAGACTTAAAGGTCAACCTGAAAAACCGACTGTACTTTATGAGGACAATCAAGGGTGTATTCAACTACTTAGGACAGACAGAGTGAATCAACGCACAAAGCATGTCAATACAAAGTACATGTTTGTATGCGATTTGTTGGACTCTGGTTATATGAGAATTGAATACTGTCCTACAAGTAAAATGATTGCAGATGTGCTGACGAAGCCTATTCATGGAACTCGTTTCAAAAATTGACTCAATTAATGGGTATTTACTAAGAATCAAATTGTTCAATTGAGGGAGAGTGTTGGAAAACAATTTTACAATTTCACATGATTCAGTTAGCGCCAATATGTATAGTTTAGTCTGCATGTGTATCGTCTAGGTACTATATATGTAATCAATGATGTAGGCTAGTTGCATGCTGTGCCGCTATGAAGAAGTGGCGTTGTTCGCTCGCTAATTTCCGGTTTTTATCTTGTACATCCGGTCGCCTTAAACTCTCGATCGTTTTATGTTTAAATTCAATGTCTCATCTATGCAATTCAATTCCATATAAAGAAATCATAACCCTCAGATCTCTTAAATATGCACTTTCATACTCACTTTCAATTTCGTCATTTCCCAACATATTGACTCTGGCACCCTGTTTTATTTTTGTTTTACATTGACCCGCCCAATGATTTTTAAATGCACACTTTGAACAAGTGGTTCCAAATGCTGGACACTGTCTTGCGGGATGAGTACGACCACATTTTATGCACGTCGGGTTGTTTACATTAGTTCCATTATTGCTGCCTTGGATGTGCTGAAGTGGATTGTTCCTGCCATTTTTGTTCCAGGTATGCTGATTGATCTGCCGGCCATTTTTGTTCCACCCACTAGCGCGAGTTGAAATTGCATCGACAGTTTCTTTTTTATTTCACGGTTCATCACATTGACTTGTGATTTTGACAATTCTGCTGCTTTACAAGCTTCTACAACTTTGGTTAGTGTTAATCTCTTTAACTTACTTTCTCTCAGTAGTCGTTTCTGCGAGGCTTTGTCATTCAATCCTTGAACGATTTCGTCGCGAAGCATGCAATCGGCCATTGTGCTGCAATTGCAATCAATCACAGCTCTCCGTCGTTTGTTTACAAATGAATCAAAGTTTTCCTCCACAATTTGATTAAGTTCAGTGAATATATAACTAGCAAAAATTTCAATTTGGTAGCCTCCATAGTGTTTTCCAAGCTCATCAAGCACCTGTTTCAAGGTCACTGTTGTGGCTGGGTCCACTGGTACAAATTCGCACGTCCTGTACTGTTTTTTTAAGTTCCTCTCCGCATACATGACGAAACAAGGCTAGTTTTGTACCTTCACTCTTGTTGTCGTATTCTAGTGCTTCAAGATAATCCTCGAAATCTTGACGCCAACCAGAGCCGCCATGCTTCTGACGGATTCGCGCCCGCTGAGAATTGTTGGATATGCGTTAGATTTACAGCCATTTTACAGTTCAGGAAGTACCTATGTCTTCTTGCGATACTTTACACAAATGTTGGACGTCGTCGAATTACTTCTGACACCATGTTATGTATTATTAAATAAATAAAAAAAACACAGTGAGGCCATTGCATGATGGCTAGCTAACCTAAGCTATAGAGTTAGATCTATTATATAAATAGGCACGCAGCCTACATCAAGTTGCATGGCGAATATGCTTGTGCTCGCAGCACCCCCTTCATAAAGGTTTGTACAACGCACAGAATATTGCAATACGTAACAATTTCTTTGACTATTTTTCTTGTGAGTAAGGCTAGGATGTTATTATTAGCCGAAAATGAATACTTATTGCCATTCAGGCCATTCAATTTTTTGGCCAGTCAGGGGGTGTACCCTCGATCAACAGTGACTCCATTCATTTAATACTGACGTGTTGACATAGCCCAGTGGCGCGCGAGGGAAAAAAGGTGAAACAAACGAAATTGTTGAAAAGTAACAAACAACAGCCAACAAATCCGTGACAAAACGTGAAACTTAACCTACATTAATGAGCGTGACAATTTCTCTAATAGCAATACATTGGACAACATCGTGATCGCATGAAGTGAATGCGGTGACAGCACAGCACACATATTCATCCAAGTGCGAATTCTTTAGTTTGTTCACTTTGGCTTAACATGGAATAGTTTTTTGGTGATTATCCCGTTTTTTTGCGTGCAGAACCCAGACTTGGCAGCGACTATATGCAACATTTGAAAACATTCGGAACAGCAGTTTATCGATATGTCACAAAGTTTAATTGGAGTAGTTTCTGAATGGAGCTATGAGATTCCCATTATCTTAAGGGGGGTATTGAACGAAAGTCTAACTGGAAAAATTGGCTAATGGGATAACTTTTTAATATCTGCCTAAATAAAAAAAATCTGGAAAATCATCTAAACGGAATATCGTATAATGGATAATCATCTAACTGGGAAATAACATGGCTGCGGTTTTTAATACTATAGCGTAATTATATATATAGCCGCAGCAAGCGAGGCAGGGATGTTAGAACGATTTTCAGTACGAATTTCGTGTTAGACGATTTGCCATTACATTGTTACCTGTAATTTCTTCCAAATATGTGCTGTTCCAGTCTGACGATCATCCCTCGCCCTTACCTTTACTAAAAAAACTCGGTCATGTCACTGAATAATATTCAACCAAAAAATGCAAGTTTTTTGGTGATTATTCCTCAACGACATGACCGATCTGTTTTTTTTTTTTTTTAGTGGTAGCCTAAACTTTGTCTGGATGTAGCCACAACTATATACAAAATTGTTAAAGCAAACTGCCCAACAGTTTTGGCATGATGCTGTCTCAAAGTTTGCATTGGAGCCCTTTCATAAAGGAGCTATGCTCGCTTCGCTCCAATACATATATAACAAAGCAGCATTTAGAAATAAATCGATTATTGTTAATACAATAACCCGTCTCTTTTTTCCGATTTAACAATTTTCCCATATGAATACATTTTCTCAATCAAAAACTTAAATTCAGTGTTATCGTGAGACGTGTGCAGTGTGCTATTAAAAGGGTCTTTTTTTCGACAAATAATCAACAAAAATCATCGACGTGCAATTACATTTTTTCTCAAAAAAATCTATTTAAAAAAAGGAATGTTAACATGAACACGGACATACTCATTTGACGTACTAACAAAAGGGTGTTTTTGTATAGTATATAGTCCTTACAATTTCGATAACGAATTCACTTTTTCGTATGTTAACGAATTGTACCACCGTCACTACGTAAAGTGCCTAAAAATATCTAGTGGGATCTTCGAAAAAAATGCGGAAAAATTCTACAAAAAAAAAACAGCAAAAAAAGCCAAAGGAAAAGAAAGTTTCCTGGTGAAACACCTTTGTCTGCTTGGTAAATTTCGAGCCAAGACAACTGACCTAACTTTACCTAACCTGTATAACAAAAAGAACAGCACAATGAAAATCGACAAAACAGTTAGGATTTTTTCCAGCGTACGGTAAAGGTCTATGACTCATGACCTAGTACAGGAAATTGATACCAAATCGCCTACCTAAAGTAAAACTTGATTATCGAATATTTGCCGACTGAAACAAAGGGTGTCCATAACGTCCGTATACATTTTTGAAAATTTATTAAAAAAAGACTACTTTAGGTTTTTTCACGACGGATGTCCCAAAGGAAAGACGGATATTTGAAGTTTATTTTGATAGCCAACATATTTCAGTATGTGCTCCGTATGAGCACTCAAATCGTGTAACAGGAACTCTAACTCCGACCATGTTTTTTTCCAGAATGGACGGTCATTTGGTGACAATGATTGCAAGATGTGGATCTCATACACTTACAAATTTATACATTTTTGAAAACCTATGTGAATTGTAGAACGATGTACGCTTGACTCCCTACTGGCTCGACTTAACGATATTCCATGTCAAGGGCTGCGATTAAAAGCTTCACTGCGTTCATTAATTTCTTTAGACGTACGTGTTTCAGATCCAACACACTGCCCGTTTCCTTTAATTGTTTCATTAAACCACTTGTAAACAGATTTTCGAGTTAGGGGAGTCCTCTAACCACAAAATGAACATTACTTTTACATTACCATTACATAACTTTTTCGTGTATCGGGCAGCCGCCATTGCTGCGTTGACACGGTCAGCGTCATCTGCGGAATCTGCAGTTTTAACTTTTTACATCGGCTATCAAACGATTACTTTTAAATAATAGAAACGACGATTTTTTTTCTGACCACACTTTCACTTCTTAATTCTTAGTCAAAATCTGTTAAAATTTCAAAAGTTATAATTTCGTTACCAGGAATTCTTTTCCCATTATACTAATGAATTTGAGATTTTTTTTTAAATTTTGAAGCATGTATTTGTGCCAGTCACTTGAAAAAAAAAACATCTGAACAGTGTCATTTCATACCCAGTTGCCAATTTTCAACAAGCTAGGGTGTAAAGTTGCTCTGTAATCTTGTTCTATAGCACTTCGTAACACACTCACATTGTGGAGTCGTCACTTGTGTGCTCCACAATGGCAGCCATCAATT
>JAHWFP010222983.1:39391-49863 GCA_023313725.1 Lithobius niger | reverse complement strand
ATTACCATTGGTGCCCACGCTGGGCTAAGGTGTGTCCCCGCCTAGGACATCACACACATATTAATTAGCATGTTGCTAGTGTTATGAATGACTACAGAACAAGATTACAACGAGACTATTCCAACTAGCTTGTTGAAAATTGGCACGTGGATATGAAATGGCACTGTGACCAAGTGTTTTTTTTTTCATGTGACTGGCACAAAATTAAAAATCTTAAAATCTCAAATATACCAAAGGACAAATTGCTTTTATCTTACTTCATAATATACCCAAAGTAGGGTAGGCGGGAAAAAAACGAAACTTGTTTCTTGTCACTGACACAAAGACAATCTTAAAAATGACAAAAAAAAAATCAAATTCTTTAAGAAAATAGGAGTTGGTGGCCTAAAAATATGTTTTAATAAAAATAAATGATAGTTTAAAGAAAGAAAAAAAAAGGAAAGCTACAGGATTCGAAGTTGGGACCTCTTGCTTCATCATACCCACTGATCCTCGCCCTGATATAAAGGAACCACCGTCTTTATCTTGCATTATCAAAGTCTCATAGCAGATGTGCGGAAACGGCAACGACCCACGAAAGGGGAACCGCCCCTACAATGAAAATGGGCGAGTCACTGTTAATTCTTTGCCTAGAAGTTAAAACTGGTACGTTGTTGCCTTGAAAAGAAGTTGAATTTGGCACATTGTTGCCTCGAATAACAATTTGCTCTGCGTGGCCATTACAGAGGCACGTCTTAAATGAACAACAACATCCCAAAATCAAAATCAAAATATTCTGGACAAATTTCACATTGCAAAACTTGAAGAGGCATGCCTAAATGGAAGTAATTTTGGATTAGTGGTACTTTCTCATGTTATAGGTTTAGCCGCAGCGAGCACGAGCAAGGTACGTAATTTGAAACAAATTATTCTGCAAAACGGGCATTTGTCTATAAATGTCTTACCATTATAATGTGTAAATATTCGTGTTTAAATGTTTTATAGGTTTCGAGTGCCTAAAATTTCTTGAACAGTATTCGGCGAAAACACGGGTCAAAACAAACCAGGGCCGAAAAAAATGCCGGGCGAAGCCGGGTGCGATACTAGTCTCTAATAAGACTATGCTAATTTGTCGGATGGAAACGTGCTTGCATTATAGAGAGCTATTTTCATTGACAACTCAAGAACATTTATTCACACTTCTCACAAATACTTAAAGGTAAGTTTAAAAAGATAGCTTGGTTAGAAATCGTGTGTTTGATGTCGAAATTTAGTATAATGAAGAGATCCACAATTGCCGTCGACCATTGCCATGACTTACCTACAGGTCAACTGAATTCTTATAATAATTTAACACTTTTTTTAAAGGCTTAAAGGAAGGTGGAATTCTTAGTGGAATAATCATACATAAGCAATGTATCTGAAATGCGACAAAAATAATATTAAAGAAAGACGATTGCCAAAGTGGCTACTCACTGAGATAAATACCAAAGTGGCTGCTCACTGAGATAAATACCACAGTGGCTGCTCACTGAGATAAAATTACAAAACCAGGAAATGAATTCCTGGTAACGACTGTTGTCAAGATGATTCGTGGAGACCCGCTCTCCCCCTGCCCCCAATCATGCACCCATCTCATAATATTAGAGGTGGCCTTTGCAATGAGTTAGGCGTTACCACCAACGTGCCTCAATCGTATTGACTCCATCCATCAGTAATCCGACCATCGACTCGGTGAAAAATATGGTGTATTGTATCAAATGTTTAGACTCTATGGCCATTTATGTAGGCGAATGTGGAAGGTCCGTAGGCATAAGAAAAAAGGAACATGACAATGCCATAGCAAAAAATTTTAATCTACGCAGTAGCAAAACAAGTTGATACCAAACAAGGACATTGTCGATGTACAAGGTACAAATATAATATAGGCCTATCACGAACCAATAGAAAAAATCAGACAATTGTTGGAAGCTTATACAATTAATGCAAATAGTAAGAGAGCAATGAATGTAATCAAACATGTCCAACAAATGGAAAGCTGGAAGAAAGTGTTTGGGTCATTCCCAATAAACCATAATAGACATCAGTGGTCCAGTGCGTTGTTTTCAAGATGGAGGGTAGCATTGGTATGTTTGGCTAAAATGTGTAGATCATCTGGTGTTTTATTTTATTGTGAGTACAAGGTGGAAATGTGTATATATGTTTTTAAGATTTGTAAGGTCTCATTTGGATCATATGTGAAGTAATTGTCCTTTGTACAGGTGACCAAGGGGAAAAATTATCCGCTGAAAACTAAATACTTTTGAGGATTTTTATGACCATGTGCTGAACTCTTGGTGCCAGGAGCGAAACGTGTATAATTTTAACATCTACAACCACATTCAAATTGGAAATAACTATTTTTAAAAAGAGATTTGGTTGGCATGGATCGCAATTGAAAACCTTTTGTGAAATGACGTAAAAAAAAAAGGAAATAATCCCATCGTAGCATCCAGATGGGTTGAATTCTTACAGAGATAAAAAAAAATGTTTTGCCAGATAAAGCTGCTACGGCAATGATCTTAGTACCGACTGGACGGCCATTTTGGATTCGGGTTACACCACTCTGAAGAAACGTAAATGCATATAAGGTGCATGATTTTCTGGTGTATGATTTTCGTTGTTTTTCCTAAACCAAAACACACAATACTTTAACAAGTACAAAAGCGCTTGATTTCAAGTGACATTACTCTAACAACATTCACTTAAACTCTTAACTTAGACAGGAAAGTAACTCAAGCAGCTGGCTGAAAAATAATGTGTTCCGTTTGAACTTTAAAACTAAATACATCACTTTAACAACATTTACTTAAACTCTTTAAACGCTGACAGAACACTAATAACAACTCAAGCAGCTGTCTAAAAATTATTGTGTTACGTTTCAACTTTAAAAGCCGAACTCCAGCTTTGTAGTAAAGTAAATGATATTTTTAAAGAGAGATTCACGAGCGTTAACCACTCCTGGTCATCTGCCCGAAGCCCTAAGGCCCTATGAACAAGCTCTTGTGCTGAACAATTGGGATAATTAATATCCTAATTAAAAAAAGTTTGTTAAACCTCGTAAAAGATGTAAGCCCTGAAGTCATTTCTTTTTTACTTTTTCTTTAATACAGTTACAGGTTCTGATCGGTGATGTTTGATCAGTGTAAACTCTTGCTTCTTTCTAGACGATTGTGAAGAATGAATCTAGATGGACAAACTAGATGACACTGATCCGTTTACTTATTTTTAAAAACCATAAAATTGTCATTCGAGTGACGTACCATTTCACTAGATATCCCTGAAACCTACCCAACAAAGAAAATGATTTAGCATTAATAGTATAAACCTTTATTGTTACATGAATTCCCATTCAAAATCCCATCACGGAGTGATACAAGGAGGTTTTGTTCGTCATACTGCTAGCATAGTGTTAAGCAGGTGCTTAACCAGACCACCACTACACATAGCACTGAAAGTGGGTAAAATTCTAGGATGATGGACACTTAAAGAAATCGTGTATGTGGTGACAAAACAGGATTTAGATATTTTTTTCCTAGAAACTGACTAATAAAGTGGGGGGAATGGCTGTTCAGAACTGGTGAGTTCCAATTATTTTTTTAGTCTTTGCTGCCAGAAAATCAAGTATTTAAAAAAAATCCTCTCCACCCAACCCTAATCCTTTATGTACTTCTTTATTTTTTCAAGTACCAGTTCTATTTTTTTTGGGATCCCGGGTCGGCTGCAGTGTGGGTAGGGTGAAATCCAGGCTACGGCCCTGGTGTAAAACATAGAGTTGGCAAGTGGAGGCATACACCACGGATGAGCAGACAAAACGAGTAATCTATCCCTTTAAACCTCAAACCAAATGCGGAAAAATTGGTAACCCTCTCCAATTTCCAGTGCTCAAACTTTTACAATTCAACACGATCAGAGCTCAGGAGAACAACATTTACTTACACAATGTCCCAACATCATCAACGAACCAAAATGATCGCCAGAAATAATCAAGAAGAGTGTGTGACAGTCGATATTTCGTAAGAAATACTATTTTAGACACGCTCAAAAAGAAAGATTGTTCGATATTAGAGATTTCGTAAAAAATATTAGTTTATAAATGGTAAAGAAAGAGAGAAGAGTGTATGACATTCGACATTTCGTAAGAAGAACTGCTTTAAACACGGTCGGAAAAGAAAAAAAGTGCCCTGCAAAAATGGCGTTACGAGTAATTTAGACACACGCTAGTGTGTCGCCACCAAGTAGACGTTTTATTGTTGTTGGAGCTTAATTGTCAGAGCGTAATTGTTAGAATGTTATTAGTAGGGTAAGAACGCGATTGAGTTGTACATCCACCCACCCATCCATCCCCGGACGGAAGTGACGCCATTACCCCCACTTCCGGTCACGTGATCAAAGTGGGGGTAATGACGTCACTTCCGGTCAGATGATGAAAAGTGGGGGTAATGACGTCACTTACGGTTTTCATCGATCTGGAGGATGGTGGAAAAGTGTTTTTTGCTACCTTTTTTTTCGTTCTCAATTTGTAGGATGGTGGAAAAGTGTCTTCTGCTACTTTTTTTTCGTCAATTTGGAGGAGGGTAGGAAGTGACGTCATTACCCCCACTTTTTTTAGTTTTCATCAATCTGGAGGATGGTGAAAAAGTGTCTTTTTTTTTTTCGTTTTCATCTATCTGGAGGGGGTGGAAAAAGTGCCTTCTGCTACCTATTTTTTCGTTCTTAATCTGAAGGATGGTGACTTTTGCTACTTTTTTTTCGTTTTCATCAATTTGAAGGATCCCTTCCCATGACCTCACTTTCGGTGTATGTGGCTCTAATGATGATCGTGGTGCATGCTAAATAGCTTTTACATGCAAGCTTTCGAATGAATATTCTTTACAGGGAGAGAGCTAAACGGAATTGGCAGTAATCTAGAACAATAATTTTTTTACTTTCTGCTTCAGTCTTACGAGGTGAATGACACGTAGTCTGATGCGTGCACCGTGTGGTAGCTGTGCAAAATTAGTCACGATTGCTGCAAAGCTGACAGACATATGGTTGTTTTTCCGTTACTTGCAAGTTTCTCACGTTTTTTGGTAAGTAAAGTACAACTACTTGACTATTTTATGTTTCTAAAGTTATTTAAAAAGTAATTGATCAGAACCCGGTGTTTAACCAGCTTCAGGGTGCATTGGATTAAAGTGCCAGTCAAAAGCAATGTTATCTTGTCAACACTGCTGTAAGACCGCATTTCTTAGGCCTAAAAAATGCGATATTTTTTTAAACTGGTTGCTGCAGCGAGTGGAAGCTTTTCTTTTACACATTAGAACCTTAATGAATGTTTTACACATTTTTTTATGGATAAGAAATTGGTTGTCCCAGCGTTGTTGAATTGATTGGATGGTTGCGTTATTTTTTTAAAAAACTGGTCCGTCGCGATTTTCAGCGAACATTTCTTTTTTTGATTTACAACCTTAGTGTATATTTTGAACATTTTTAGGCTCCGTTCACGTATTAATGGCTTTGCCAGACTACTTAGCAACCTCTAGGTCCAGGTGTCCTATTTAGCATCCTCTAGATCCAGATGTACTATTTAGCACCCTCCACAACCGGGTGTACTATTTAGCACCCCCTAGGATCATGTATACTATTTAGCACCCAGTAGGACCGGGTATACTATTTAGCATCCCCTGGGTCAAAAATTTTGTAATAAACAAAAAGTTAACTCTTTTTAATGATATTTTCAGATTAATAACAAAAAAGAAGCATGGATTCGAGTTCAATAATTTTAACGGGAATAGGTGCCGAACTGAGTTGCAATTTAAAAACTCCCATATACCTAGACCCTAAGAAAGAGTACGAAATGGCACTCGTCTCCTTGGATACGTACTACAGTATTTTCAACGTGCACGCTGACAATAACGAATTTTTGTACACCATCGACGGTGGAACGAATTGAATCGAGGTGCGAGTTGTTCCCGGCGCTTACGAAATTTCGGACTTGAATAATTTTATACAGTCTACTTTGGAAGGAAGTGGTCACGAAAAAAATGCCATCGTTTTAGAACCGAACCATAATACTTTAAAAACAAATTTGGTTATAAATAATCCGCTCTACGGCGTTTCGTTTCTGGGAGATAATAATTTAGGAACTGTTCTAGGGTTCCTTCAGGGAACTTATACTAAAACTCAGCAAGGTCAAAAATCCGTGGATATAATGGGGCTCAATACAATTTTCGTTCATACCAACATAATCGGGTCTTCCTACGTGAATGACGACACTCAACCTTGCATATACTCTTTTTTATCCAGAAGTGCCACCGGGTTATAAGATGATAATTTCCCCTCAAAATTTAACATACCTTCCCGTAACACCGACGAGATTCGTAATATCCGTATTTCGTTAACTTCTCAAGATAACGAAACGATAAATTTAAACGGGGAAACCCTTACCGTCAGACTTCATCTGAGGCTAAAAAAGAATTTTGTATATATTAAAAAAAAGAATGTTAGTATTCGAAAGAAAAAAAAGAATAATTGGAAGAGGATTCGTCGTAGATAATAATCAATTAAGGGCAAAAAACGCAGCATTCATCAAATTTATAATGAGAGCGAGAAGATGAGTTTAACGGAACATTACCTCGATATAAACGAATCTTTACAACAAGATTCTTCCGTGGAGAGCTACGCATTTCACGAATATAATCCGATAGTAGAAATCAATCTAAATAACGTCAATTCGGAAATTAGAATCGTAATCGAAAATCAGGATTTGTTCCTACACGTCGCGAATAGTTATCTTCTAATTAAAGGCAGGTTACTGAATGCCGACGGTTCTAGTTTTGTGCTGATGCGGACGTAGCGTCTCTCATCAATAATGGTACCACGTACCTGTTTTCCAGCATTAAATATCACTTGGGGGATAAACTAGTGGACGAGTTAAGTTACCCCGGTTATGGGACTCTCATGAAAGGTCTCCTTACGTACGGTTCGATCGATCAAGTGTCGTTGCTGGGGAACTGCTGGGCGTTAGATGCTGCAGATCTTCCGCGGCCAGTTTAAACGATAACATCGGATTCAAATTACGGCATTCCATCATCGTAAAGGAAACGACTCCTAAAGGAAGCTTCTCATTCGCCATTCCCTTAAAACACTGCATGGGATTTTTCGAAAATTATGACAAGGTGCTGTACGGTGCCAAGCATGTCCTAACGTTGTCTAGGGCGAGCAATGACGACGCTGTATTCAGGGCAGCCGCAACAGCCGTTAAGAAAGTCGAATTGAGTAGCGTTTCGTGGCACGTACCGCACGTAACCACATCCGATGAGCAACAACTAAGGCTTTTTAGTTACATAGAAGGTGGGATGAACGTGGACTTGGGTTTTAGGCACTGGCATTATGATAGTTGCGAATTTCCTCAGAGCACTAGTTTCACATGGCGCGTGCTTACTACTTCGGCTGTTGAAAAACCGAGGTGGGTTATACTAGCTCTTCAGACTAATAGAAAAGATCCGCAAACTAAAAATCCAGCCGTATTCGATCACTGCAGTCTTCAAGACGCTCACGTAACTTTAAATTCCGAACGTTACCCGTTCTTGGAGTTGAACGTAAATTACGCTACTGGAGAATACTCGATCCTGTATAGAATAGCTCAAGAGTTTAGACGCGCTTTGTACGATGTCGGGGACTTGTGTATCGATTCTGTGCAGTTTAAAAAGACGTATCCTCTAGTGGTTTTGGACTGTTCCAAGCAATCGGAGAGACTTCAGTCCGGTGTCGACGTGCAAGTAAAGTAGAAATTTAACGCCGCGGTTTCGGCTAACACGACGTGGCACGCGCTGTTGATCGGTGATAGAAAAATGAGTTTGAAATTGGATAAAGGCAAAGTCGAAGTGATTTATTAAAAAAAAGAGAGATGGGGAAACAAAAAATGAAAAGAAGCAAGATCGTAAAACGTAAAAAAAATTGGAAAAAAAAAGAGGTGGGTTTTTACCGTTGTTAGCGTTACTCGGTCCACTCATAGCCGGAGTAGGAGGTCTAGCTGGTGGTGCTGTGGGCATTACTATGGCTGTTAAGAAAGCTTAGAACGATGCTAAGGTGTTGGAAGAGATGGTGAGACATAATAAGAAAATGGAAGGTTCGGGTTTGAAGAAGAAAAAAAAAGCGAAGCGTGGCAGAGGGCTCTTTCTAAGACCAGTGAAGGTCTGATCGATTTTACTAAACCGTTAACGAATCTTGATTTAAATAGATTGGTCAAAGTCTTGAAAATTCCTAAATACAGAGGTACTTTCAGCAAGGATCGTCTGCCGCTAAAACCTAAACTTTGCGGCGAATGCGGTATAGTTAATCTCGAAGATTTTCACGATGGAGACGGGAGTCATTGGGTAGCTTACACGACGATTATGGACACACCCTGCTATTTCGACAGTTTCGGTAATTTGGAACCTCCCACATCGATCTCCGAGTACTTGGGTCCCGTTAAATACAATCACGACATAGTGCAGAATTTTAATCAAAAATGGTGCGGACATTTCTGTTTGTATTTTTTAAGAGCATTGGGTAAGAGCTGCGTTTACGAGATGGTTTTGGATGGGATGGTTCTTTAAATTATTTGCTATTGGGAATGTATGTACAAATCTAATTTAACGGGAACTTACGTGGACTTTTTAAACTAAAATTATCAATCCTGTTTCATGACAAATTTCACTGTTCTGTTATCGTCTCCTTACGTATTTTGCAGATAGGTATAAATCTACTTGAACATCTGTACTATGTGGAAAGTCAACCTTGGACATTACATAAATATATGAATATTCATTAAACAACATTGATCCACCTGTAGCATAATCTGGATCCGTTTCACAATGATTAAAAGCGTCACCCACTCTCGTTCTGCATCTTGGCCAAAGTTGAAAATATTGGTTATTGATATCTTCATCATATTTATAGTTTTTCAGATTTAAAGCATTTCCACTTCTTATACATCGTAAGGTCAAACTTTTATTAAGAGATGTAATTGTCCACCCGGGGGTAGATATCACCACATCGTACAAATAATAGTGTTTCGTTATTTGTATGTGTTGACGAGGATAGTTATTGATGCACGTGAAAAAATCACCTTTATGGATAGGCCCACTTGCCCGAAAACTGATTAATATTGGACAAATACTTTGGACATATTCCATAATGGTCGCGTGATGATATGTGTATGGTGGTGCCAAGTTTGTAATGAGTTTGTTATTCGCTGAGAATTCTCCCCTCTCTAAATATAAGACGTTTTGGAAAGTTGTCGATAGATCAGTTTTAAGGTTTTCCAATTTCGTTTCTAAATCGGTTAGTTGAGAATAAGTTGCAGCATCTTCTGCATCTATGCCCGGAGCAACTTTAGTTAAACGTTTATTTCCCGCATCAAATTCCCGATCAGAGTTAAAATTACGTTGAGGATCAGTTTTAGATGCTACCTGTTGGTCGATTTTTTGCGTCACGTACTCCTTCACATGATCTATCGAAGAAGATAGGTTGGTTCCTAACTCGCTCAGTTGAGAATAGGCAACAGCGTCTTTGATGTCTATGCCCGGAGCGAGTTTAATTAAACGATTGTTACGCATGTTATAATCTGGAACAACTTTTGCATCGATATATTCTTTCGTAGGAACGTCCCTAGACTGGGAGGGGATCCGACGTCTTTAATTCGCTTATTTTCAGCATCAAAATGTCCATCCGGATCCTTCTTTAAGCCTACGTTGGATTTAAGTTTTTTTACGTCGGTTTCTAATGCAGTAAACTGGGAATAAATTACGACGTCTTCGGGTTCTGTAGCAGCTCCGACTTTAGTAAGACGCTTATTCCGCATGTTGTAATCATGATTTGGGTCTAATATAAATCCTACTGCCTTCAAATCATCTATCGAAGAAGATAGGTTGGTTCCTAACTCGCTTAATTGGGAATAGGTAACAGAGTCTTCGAGTTCTATCCCCGTAGCGAGTTTAAATAAACGATTGTTCTGCATGTTATAATCTGGCACAACTTTTGCATCAATATATTGTTTCGTACCAACGTCCCTAGACTGGGAGGGGGGTGCGACATCTTTAATTCGTTTCTTTCCAGCGTTAAAATGTCCATCCGCATCTTTCTTCAATCCAACGTCAGCTTTAAATTTTTTCACGTCATTTTCTAATTCGGTAAATTGGGAATAAATTACGACATCTTCGGGTTCTATGTAAGCTCCGACTTTAGTAAGTCGCTTATTCTGCATGTCGTAATCATGGTTCAGGTCTAATATAAATCCTATTCCCGGAACCCCTTTCACATCTCTTTGCATTCGTTTCAAAGATTGTCCAAATTTATTAACCGGTATTTTAACGATTTTTTTTTATATATAAACAAAAGGAATAAGAAATTTCAAAAATGTCACATTCTACCTGGTATGGGAATCTTTCGAGTCTGTTGCAATCAAATTCTCTAGAAGTTAAGACGGA
>JAHWFP010222983.1:17349-31485 GCA_023313725.1 Lithobius niger | reverse complement strand
GATTGGAGAAAAAGGCTGCTAGTAAGAGGAAGGCTCAAGAACGAGAGACTGAGGAGGAAAGGAAATCCAGATTGGAGAAGGATGCTGCTAGTATGAGGAAGGCTCAAGAACGAGAGACTGAGGAGGAAAAGAAAGCCAGAGTGGAGAAAAAGGCTGCTAGTATGAGAAAGGCTCAAGAACGAGAGTCTGAGGAGGAAAAGAAAGCCAGATTGGAGAAAAAGGCTGCTAGTAAGAGGAAGGCTCAAGAACGAGAGACTGAGGAGGAAAAGAAAGCCAGATTGAAGAAGGATGCTGCTCGGAAGAAGAAAATCCGCACGCTTATGAAATGAGAGACCGTCAATGCCATCGGGGATCCAAGGCGGTCATTCCCTTTCCCCCTCCCAATCCCACCCCCATCCCACCTCTCCTATAACTGCACCCTTGACGCTGGTGGAGAGGCTTACCCCCTGGTTGAAAATGCGAATATTAAAAAAAAACCGAGTTCGAAAAAAAAGCTATAAAAATAGACACGGATTTTTTTTGACACTTCAACTGGGGAAACCAATAGCAGTATCAATCAAAAAAAGGTATCCACCAAATTGACAAAAAAAAACTGAAAGTGACGTCATTACCCCCACTTTGACACGTGACCGGAAGTGACGTCATTAGGGTGTGTGACATCGTAAGTGAGGTATCATGGAGGCATCAAAAGGAAACAAAAAGGCATCAAAAAGCATTTTCCTACCATCCTCCAGATCGATGAAAACTAAAAAAAAGGGGGGGGGGCATCACTTCCCACCCTCCTCCAGATTGACAAAAAAAGTACCAAAAGAT
Organism: Lithobius niger; assembly: GCA_023313725.1. Taxonomy (NCBI): domain Eukaryota; kingdom Metazoa; phylum Arthropoda; class Chilopoda; order Lithobiomorpha; family Lithobiidae; genus Lithobius; species Lithobius niger. The sequence goes on along the minus strand of JAHWFP010222983.1, from coordinate 30,672 downwards.
ACTTTTCCAATATCTTCCAGATTGATGAAAACGAAAGAAAGGTATCAAAAGGCACTTTTCCACCGGAAGTGACGTCATTAACCCCACTGTGACGTCATAATTGAGAGTCATGGAGATATCAAAAGGATGCAAAAAAGTAGCAAAAGGCACTTTTCTACCATCCTCCAGGTTGATGAAAACTAAAAAAGTGGGACGTCCCTCCAAATTGTCGAAAAAAAAAGTAGCAAAAGACACTTTTCCACCATCCTCCAGATCGATGAAAACCAGAAGTGACGTCATTACCCCCACTTTTCATCATCTGACCGGAGGTGACGTCATTACCCCCACTTTGATCACGTGACCGGAAGTGGGGGTAATGGCGTCACTTCCGTCCGGGGATGGATGGGTGGGTGGATGTACAACTCAATCGCGTTCTTACCCTACTGTTATTGTTGTCAGATGGCGGCTCACTAGCACACCGTGTCCTTTTAACTGAAACCAACTTATACGTGATTTCAGCATACTAGTATAAATTCCCCATGCGGTAGAAATCTTTGCAAATCGTTTGAATCAGGTGTCTTCGGTCCAGTAACAAATACAACGTCAACACGAAAATGTGGGAACGTGTCTTTCATGGAGAAAATGTGTCCTCAATAACGTTGATTTGTGTTACTGGTAACTAGTAACTAGTAACTAGTCCGCAGGCTCCCATGTTAATTCTCATAGGGTATAACGACACGTCTACAGCTCATTAGGGAAAGTTGCCAGATCTAAATTTCGGCATACAGGTAAAGCGTCATATGGGGAAATGCCTTTTTCTAAATTGGGGTTGCAGCTACAAGCACGTGGCCCTGAAGTGGCTCGTAAGTGCAAAATTATTGTTGTAACCATTGTTTGTATTGTCATTCAACAGTAGATTATAACATGCTTAAGTGTTGCACGCTTATCATTTCAGTACTTATATTGTCAGAATGCACTGTTTTTGCAAATAGATGGTTCACTAAGAGACAGAATATCTTTATCTTTTATTGGAAAGGTTGGTCTTTTTTTTTTACGGTACACGAATCCAAACTGAATTATCTGCCCCACCACGATAAAAGGGACAATGTAGCTGGAAAGAAAATTAGGAAACGAAATGCATATCGTCAGCACAGGTGGGAACGTGTTCTTTATGGAGAAAAAGTGTCCTCAATAACGTGACGCGGAATAAAATTTTATGTAGACTTACTGTTCTTGCAGTCTAGGGTAAGTGACGAGTAATTTTAAACAGCTGACGTCGAGTTGATTAGTTTTAGTAATCTCCGTCTGCCACCAGAATATTAGAACTGTATGAACATTCACCCTTCGTGAGTTTGTAGTATGTGTTCATAATGATTAACAGTTTACCTCGGGAGAGCCAAGTGAAGGGAGATGCGCTGATTGAGTGAGCGAAGCGAACGAAAATCAACGTTTGTTAGCCAGTGCGCTCAAAAATCGGTTTGAATAGACTTAAGCATGCGAACATGGGCATTCAATACGCCAAACCGCTAATTGGACAATAGCAAACGTAAGAATTATGAATTAGAAAATTTATAGACACTCCAGACAAAAAAGGTAGAGGTCACTATTAGACAGTGGAATTCTTTGTATTCACAGGCCTATGAAAGTTGTGATATCCACCCAAAACCAAAACTGGTATAAGAGCAGCTGCCAAGTTTCCAAGAAGGGTCGGCCTTTCAAAGTAGTGATATCATTCAACCAGGGAAACACCACCAAGGTTAATCCTATTAGCCAAGTTAATCGTATGGAATTATACTTTGGACGTTAAATGAAAACTTGAAGAAAGATTGCTACCGCTCCATGGGAATTGATTAGGTCCTTGCAATTACCATACTGTTATGCTTGTGTGACGTACTCAGGGAGTAGACGATTGAATCCAAGAATAATCTCAAACCCAATTTACTCCTTACTGCATAGCTAGGGGACTATGCACTGAGAACACATATTAGGCATAAAACACAAGTTTAGGAGCTTGGTCTTATCCTGAGCTGAGTCCAGGGAGACAACCTTTCGAGTTGTCTGCCCCACACCAAGTGGCTTCCCATGGTCCCTGCCCTCGTATTTATGCGTGGGCCAGAACAATAGAAGTCGCCTGAGGCATTACGTTGCGTAACCGCTAACAGGTTGGAGCCGGCTCTAACTGGTTTTGAACAATAGAGTAGCCTCGTTCCCGGCTGTTGGCGTTCGGCCAAGTTCCGGTGTAGACGGAAGTTGACAGGATGCCAAGCAGCTCATGTAATTGCAAGGTGCACCATGTGCGTTCACACAAGGTGCGCCCTGCTATTCGTAAATAGCGTGTTACATCTCCCCCACCCTAAGTTTTTGCTTGGGGGAAGGTAGACCTACCTTATGTATTACTCAGTACCCTCTAACCCTGCAATAAGGTTTATAAAGTTAGTTCAATGTACATTTATTATAAATAAAAAACAACACCCTTTACAAAAGACCCTAAAATTTAACCCCTCATGGTCCAATTTAGCCATGTCTCAGTTCAGCTATTCTAAGCTAAACAAAATTTTAAAATCACAACATGTTTCAAATCCTCCTGGGAACTACGCCCAGTCTCAATAAGCTAAGTTCACCTCCAACAAGCTTGTAAACAACTCAAAACTTAACAATCAACAATAACAACCACCGCACCAAACATAACAATGTCTTCGTAACCATCATACTAAAGAAATTGGTCCCCATCCGGTTTCCAAACATCCCCGAAGATTTCCTTCACCGTTCGCCACCTGGTGACGCCTTCCAGCTAGTTGAGACGCTTCGCAGAGGATGTCTTTAATTAACCAGCCGGACGCTCTCCAACACAAAGCTTCCCGAAAGTCCTTCCCCAGAGAGCTCTTCCACCATCCTGGATGACCTCTTTCTGCACGAAGTATTTACCATGTTGCTTTGCAACGGTACAGGAATAAACGCACTTGTTTCACACATCTCCACAACGCCAATTCGACGGATTTTTTGTCCGAGCGTTCCACTCCAGGGTCCCGCTTGGGAACGTGCTGGCACCTCCTGCCCATGCTTCCTAGGATGGTCAATCGTTGACCTCCATTTTCGGACTGCATTTACTACGCACTCCCCTTTGTAGTCCACTCCACCGAAGAATACACTTCCACCTCACTCCAATACGAGCGTCCCGACTCTGGGTCTCACGCAGGCCGCCAAATTGTGGCTGCCTTTCGGTGCACCCAGTGTGCATTCCACTTCCGGCCATCACGTCATGGTCGGCATCGTGGCACCTCCACAAAACTTGCAGTCCATTCTGCATCCATCCACGAAGTACGCACACTTCCACCAAAGTCCTTCTTCGTCGACTTCCACACAGCTACCCCATACATGCCTTCCACTTTCTTGATGACGACTCCATGGTGGTCCCATCCATCGGTTGTGCCCTCTCGAGCGGACGAGCAAATGGGAGCCACCGTCAAAATCGTGCAAAGCAAGTCCAGCAACCAGATAGTCAGTGAAAGAGAGAAAAATTGGCGCCCCCTCCCACTGCTTTCTGTGGTGTACATTTAAGGGTCTTTTTCACCCTTTTCTGCTCACCTGCTGGGACCAGTAATGTTCAAACATTCAGCAGATATTCCGGAATTGTGGTCGTCCGGAGTGCCTCTGGTTTCAAGGGGGGTTTGGTTGCCACACCACCTACCCTATCACGCATCGAACACTCTACCCCAATCCGTTCATCAACCTAATTCTCCAATCCATTTTCATAGATTGTGCCCTTAGACCGCAGCACTCACGTGTTGGTAAAGTGCATCTGGCCAACGCCACTAGAGCGAACCTACAGCTTTAACAAAACACACTAAGTAGAGCTTGACCTCGCACTGCCATCCCGCATGCGGGTAGAGTTCCCCACTGGGGTTCTCCCACATTTAAAAAGAACTACCGTCGTAGCCTTCACGTCACCAAGTCTAGTGACCAGACGCCGAGAGTGTCGTACTTCCATATCGCGTCTTTTACGGAATAAACCATTCCGTCAGGATCGTGCTACACGCCTTACATGCCCTACCTCACACAGTAGTCGTCTAGCTGACCCTTTAAGACCAACTAACCTAAACAGTGTGTCTGCTACCGAGCTGAACAATCACCTGAAACTAAAATAATTCACGTCAGTCTCATGAAAATACCTTTTCAGAACTGCCCCTTAAATTAGTCTCCGTCCGTGTGTTTCATAGCTTGTTTTGAATTGATTCCTTTCGGTTAACCAAAGCTCCGCCATGTACACACAGGTGCTTCCCTGCATAGCTGAAAAAAATTCGGTTTTGACCGGAACTCCAGTCAATTCCTAATTTTCCCTTTTCAAAACCCATTCTTTGGTCAGTTAAATCAGTGGTTAAGGCCGCACTGCACATTTGAATTTTCGGATCCAAATCACAAACCTTTCTCACCTATTAACCTTCCAAAGTTATGTCTGTAACAATTGGCAATCCAAAGCCTACTGACAGCTCCTAGATTAAACCAATTTTACAGCCCTCCATTCCCTGCCATCCATACAACAATGAACCGTACTAGTTCACGTCTCCAGGAAGAAGGGGGGGGGGGGGTACGCTTGACAAATATGTTTTCCTTTTTTTTCCCCCACAATTTGTCACCGTACATCCCGTCCGTATTCCAGGCAACCATTTCCGGTTCCAGAAACACACAGAATAATAAAAAAACCCACTTTTTCCTGAACACAATAAAAAATTGCGTCCAAGTCAAGTCGCCAATTTGGCGAAATTAGTTTATTCCTTCCGGACTATCTTCGCAAATCGTCAGCTTTTCCTTTACTCCAGATCGTGGAATAGTAAACTATCCAACTATGGAAATAAGCGAAGTTTAGCTTCAACTTTGCTCAATTTCCTGCTATTTTGACGTGCCAGTCTTAGCGGGGACAAGTTCGAATCTGAATAAATCCATTCCGAATTGAAACCTGTCTTCCGCCCAAGAAGTGTCAAAACCTTCCCCATTTTCATGAACTAAGGTAGTATTTCTACCATTCTCAGTCCTCGTCCTTTTTCGTGCATTACCTAAGTCCAAGTTTTGCATTACTAACGGTCGTGAAATAGGAGGTACATTTTGCTGAATTACGAGCAGCGCAACCCGTAATTTTCGCTGGTGAGAAAAAAATGTTAGCGTTCCCACTTTTTTTTTTCTCTACGAAGTGCATCTTCAGTCTGGATCCCTTCCAAGGTTTATATCCACACTTACTGCACTTCAACTTAAATCTGTTTTGTATCACAAACCTAAGTTCTTAAGCAATAGCCAAAATGCTTTCAAAATGATGAGGACTCAGTTAGCTCACCACTGATCAATTTGACCTTCGCTCGTAGTTTCAAAAGTGCGTCCTTCACTTTTTCAACTCTTACAAATATCTGTGTAGCGATTTTGTATCACTACTCAGTGTTTTGTGAACATCTGTATTTTCTTTTCAGAAAATTGGTGACTTTATTCGAGCCGTCCTTTACCATCGGGAAAGAATAAAGTGCGGTTCATTGTAAATCTCGAAGAGTCTACAAATTACCTCCCAGTTTAACGTTAATTACTTGCGTAAAAAACGGGGTTACCATTTTGCCATAAACCGGAAGATTTCAATGACAAAAAGAATGACCCAAAGTTGGTTTGCCGTATTCCGTAGCTTTCAACTCTCGAAATATAACTTCCCCAACAATTTTCGCTTGTTATTTTTTCTCCTGCTCCGGTAAGAAAAAATTTTGCAAAAATCATCCGCACACGATTTTTTATTTCATGCTTTTTCCATCCCGAAGGTTTGGAAACATGAACTTGCCTATCCCGAAGGTTTAGGTTCAAATCACGGCAGGCCCCCAAAATATGTGACGTACTCAGGGAGTAGACGATTGAATCCAAGAATAATCTCAAACCCAATTTACTCCTTACTGCATAGCTAGGGGACTATGCACTGAGAACACATATTAGGCATAAAACACAAGTTTAGGAGCTTGATCTTATCCTGAGCTGAGTCCAGGGAGACAACCTTTCGAGTTGTCTGCCCCACACCAAGTGGCTTCCCATGGTCCCTACCCTCGTATTTATGCGTGGGCCAGAACAATAGAAGTCGCCTGAGGCATTATGTTGTGTAACCGTTAACAGGTTGGAGCCGGCTCTAACTGGTTTTGAACAATAGAGTAGCCTCGTTCCCGGCTGTTGGCGTTCGGCCAAGTTCCGGTGTAGACGGAAGTTGACAGGATGCCAAGCAGCTCATGTAATTGCAAGGTGCACCATGTGCGTTCACACAAGGTGCGCCCTGCTATTCGTAAATAGCGTGTTACACTTGTTATGAATTTATTTGGAATAACAATAGCAAATGTGAAATTTATGAATGAGAACCTTCATACAATAAAATACCTCCACACAAAAAAGGTAGGGGTGACAATTACACCGTGGGATTTTTGGTCATTCACAGGCCTATGAAAGTCGTGATATCCACCCAAAACCAAAACTGGTAAGAGAAGCCGCCAAGTTTACAAAAAGGGTCGGCCTTTCAAAGTAGTGATATCATTCAACCAGGGAAAGGCCTCCAAGGTTAATCCTATTAGCCAAGTTAATCGCACCGAATAATTCTTTGGACGTTAAATGAAAACTTGAAGATTGCTACCGCTAGTAGCAATCTTCTAGTTTTCATTTAACCTTCGAACTATTAGTAGGTGCGATTAACTTGGCTAATAGGTTTAACCTCGGCGGCCTTTCCCTGGTTGAATGATATCACTACTTTGAAAGGCCGACCCTTTTTGTAAACTTGGCGGCTTCTCTTACCAGTTTTGGTTTTGGGTGGATAACACCTACGTAGTCATAAAATCCATTGTAAGAACTCTTGAGGCGAATCATACATGGCGATAGCCGGGTATATATATGATTGAAGTCCTCTCTCCAGCAATACTAAAACTAACTAGAGGAAGCCCGTCCTCCGGATGGTGTAATAAAAGTGCGTATGCGTTATGTTCATGCCTTATCATAGTAATATTCTTTAATCAGTATTTTGCATATACTGGCTACCAAACACTGATTTTGGTTCACTTCGGTCACTCAATCAGCACGTCTCCCTTACCACCGTAAAACCTTCTGTCCCCTTGCCTTCTTGCCTGCAGTGACAGCGTGGTGATGCCGAATTTGTATTAACAGGGACTGTGAACAACTGCTTATTTCCAGTACGGCATCGTTTTGCCTGTCACTCATGTTTATGTCGATAATTCATCAATATTAAAGGGCACATCCATTTTGACATGCATGTTTCACTTTTACGATCATTTACTCAATAACTAACCACAAGAATTGCGGTAAGAATACGTTACTTACGTCCGATATAACAATATAATTACTGCATCACCACAGCACGACACGGAGGTCGCCATTGTTTCGCTTCGCATGTTCGCTTCGCTCACTCAATCAGCGCATATCCCTTACCACTGTAAACCCTTTTTCTTTCTTGCCTTCAGTGGCAGCGTGGTGACACCGAATTTGTATAACAGTCACTGTCAGAGCCGTATTTACTAATAGGCAGACTAGGCACGTGCCTAGGGCCCGAGATATCCGAGGGGCCCATTCTCGATGTAAAGAATTTTTATTCTCATAAAGTTTCTTTTTCGTTGTAAGTACTATTTTTTTTTTATTTCTAACATATTTGGATTAAATAAAATATCAATCAATTCAGGTTTTAGACTGTTCTTTGTTCTTACCAACGTTTAAACTTTGCTTAAGTTCGACTGGGCTGCGATGCTGCATCCATTATGCTTTCTGGGACTAGTAGCCTGGTTGGCTCGGGCCCCAGTCAGTGCTCAACAAACAGCCAAGTAACTTGCGTTTTCATCGAAGCCGGGGTGATTTTCACAGTGCAGGAAGTCCAGTGTGAAACAGTATTGTTAGAAACTGGTAGTAACTTTCAAAATTGATATTTTTTTTATCAATGTTTGCTATTCCGCTTGCATCATATTTATGCACTTACAGTATGACGATCCTCGCCATTGCCCCAGAAATGAAATTACCCTCATGAAAATGAATCCTTTTATTGTCATTTGTTACTAATTTGAATTTTCTGATTGCCAATGTCATGTAATGCTCGTAGTGAGCGAGTTAAGTTATTAATAAAGTGCAACTAAGTTAAATAAATGCTATGTCTGAATTGCGTTTTTCCCATGGTGCCATGCGAGGGCCTTTTGCGCCTCTCCGAGCATGCTCTCTTGAGCGAATATTGAAACCACAGGTTTATTTTCACTGATGGAATACCCCTAACTAAATTTTGAAAATGTAAAAACGTTTGTATGCAGGTACTACAAACGAGCCGTTTGCATGTTTAATCCTGAATAAACCTTTAGAAATTGAGTATAGACGTTTGGGTTTGCCCCACTGTTTCGCTTTTGCAAAACCAAACCATGAGGTTATAAATTACGTCATGCACGAAAGAGAAATTATTTCTCTTATTTTGTACCATGGAGGGAGAGTCCACGGTCCACCACGTCTAAGAAATGTATTATCTTGGCATCGACTAAAGTGCCTACTGCAATTGCCTCCATATTTAAAGGCTGAACTAGTTTATAGGTATCTACATATATAATATAATATATACATATACATATATGATATACATATATAATATGTAGATGCACACAGCAAACTCAAGGTGGGAGGCACACAGAAAAACTCATCATGAAAACAGTCAATGAAAACGGCTCAAATTAAATAAACAATGTGAGGAGGCGGTAAGATGGCCTGCCTCACGCGTTAGTTGCAATTCCCAACTAACACAAATTGATTCGAATATACTTTAGAGTTAGAGCTCAGTGACGGAATCAGCACGACAATTGATTATTGAAGGTTGCTCACGTCACGAAGACAAATTTTTCCCGAATTTGTGTAGTTCTTGACCAACTTTCCTAACCTATTGTAATTTACAATCCAGTATACTACCACTAATGCAGGCAGCCAAAACATACTGAAGTATAAAACTGTATACGGCATGTATATGTTCTCTAGATATAAATATTGCTTAACTGTCGAATTTTTCTTATATGAAATTCTGATGGGAGGAGGGGGGGGGGGGAGATGGGTCGGGGGAAGGAGGCTAAGGGGGGGGGTTGGAAGGGCCCAACAGCACTTTTGTGCCTAGGGCCCACACAAGGCTAAATACGGCTCTGGTCACTGTGAAGGACTGCTTATTTCCAGTTTGGCATCCTTCTTCCCTCTTGCCTTGTCGTGTTTATCGTGAAAATGACTTAACTTAATTCATACTATACAATTGGTGAAGCCACGAATCCCAGGGTGTTACGTATCCAGGACGTTGTTTAGTCCCAGACATCCCAAGGGATCCCAAGGCAGCACTGTTTAATTAACACATTACTTGCAAAAGGAATTTATTTTAGGTTTGGCATAATGGCTGGGGTCCAGTCCCACAACAGGTTTTGAAGGAGAAAGTTACTGATATTTTTTTTTATATAAGAACCTCCCCACACCCAGTGAGGGCGCTAGGGGTGGGCTAGGGTAGGCCATGACCCCCCCAATATTTCATGGGTGTCCAATCATTTCGTCACAAACCTCTTCGTCACATCTACATTCGTCACACTCGATTCGACACATACTATTCGTCACACTCTAATCGTCACACTTATTTCGTCACTGATTCAGTTCGTCACTCCAACTACACGTCGCACGCTACTCGTCATACACTGCTCGTCACGCTCATTTCATCCCTCATTCACTTGGTCACTCATGCTATTCGTCACACACTATTCATCACACACTACTCGTCACACTCAATTCGTCACTCATTCAGTTCGTCACACCAACTATACGTCACATGCTATTCGTCACACACTGCTCGTCATACTTATTTCGTCACTCGTTCAATTTGTCACTGCAACTATTCGTCACATGCTATTCGTCACACACTCCTCATCACGCCCAATTCGTCCCTCATTCAGTTCGTCACATCAACTATACGTCACACCCAATTCGCCACACACTACTCGTCACACTCAATTCGTCACTTATTCAGTTCGTCACATCAACTGTACGTCACATATGCTATTCGTACAAAAACATTAAACAAATTTTAAAAAAATTACTAAGAAAGTTATTACTAGTTTTACAAAATCAACCTGTAAAAACCGGAAAAGCCTATAAAAAAAACCTATATTTTTTAAAAGCTGGTTCCGGAGCAATGAGTTTTTGAATAATTATTGCAGTCTCGTTTACATTTTAGTTTATTGAACGAAATCGGGTGACCAGAGCTTAGCCATCCTGGCGAGGTTGCCTTTTCGTCGAGTGCGCCGGGAATATTTTTTTTTTTTTGTAAACAGTTCAGGGTAACTCGCTACATAGCTCTCCATGCAGCCCAGCAGCGTATAGAAAAAAAACTCGCTTAATCCGACTTAGGTCACGTGACCTAACCTAACTACAACAACAACAGGTCAGATAGATTATCAGCAATAAAGTCAATTTACACATAATCACCACTAGTGGGTGATAAGTAACGAAGTTTCGTAGCGAGATCCTGCCCGCCTATCTCAACTGTTTACGAAAAATAAAATATGCGGACGGGCACATAGAAATTTATTGGCAGGGTACTCTCAAAAACTCACACGCTCGCGGGGAAAATGTAATTGAGGATGAGTCGCACACACACACACAAAAATGAAATCGTTATTTATTTATTACCATTATTAGTCCTTTGTAATTACAGTCGTAGTTTAATAATATCTCCTGATACAGTCCTGGCCTGCTGTTTGAGCAGGGTTACGGCTACTCGAACATATCCCTGGTAGTGGTTGGACTCGTAGCGTGTGACGAACTGAATAAGAGACGAATTGGCATGTCGAGTAGTGTGTGGCGAATAGCGTGTGACATATAGTTGGTGTGACGAACTGAATGAGTGACGAAATGAGCGTGACGAGTAGTGTGTGGCGAATAGTAAGTGACGAATAGTTGGAGTGACCAAATGAATGTGTGACGAAATGAGCGTGACGAGTAGTATGTGACGAAAAGTATGCGACGAACTGAATGTGACGAAAGTGGATGTGACGAAAAGGTTTGTGACGAAATGAATGGGAACCTATTTCATCCCCTCCCCTCTGGCTCCCCTGACCCCACCACCAGAAAATGAAATAATAAAATAATCTTGCAGGGTAAAGTTGAAATCAAATACTAAACTGAGCTTTTATTTGTTTACTTCGTTTTAGAAAATACGAAAGAAAATATGAAAACGTCAACTTAATATTTCTGCAACCTTACAGCATTTTTCTATAACGCCAATATCAGTTAATTTCTATTTGCCTAATGTTAGATATACCTCCTACCTGTCTTAAAGTAATAACCTATATTGCCTGCTTGGACGGGATTCGAACACGCAACCGTTTGATTAGGAGATTAATGCCTTAACCATCAGCCTACGCTGACTAAGTTAACATCTACAATTTTAAAACGTCCAATAAAATAATTATGACAATACCTTTATCCTGGTGTTTGCATTGTTATGTCCATACTTTTTCCGTTTTCATTGTTGTAAAGTCGGCTGCTAAATCCCGTATCAGCCCAGTTGCAACAATGCTTTCTATGTTGCTAATGCATTCTTCAAAAGTGGGCCTGCCCACTTATCCTGCCCACTTTTAAATGTTTAAACCCGGTTCAAACAAGTGTTTTAAAATAAACACTTTTTGGCACACCTAAAAAACGTTTTTAATTGCTTTACCTGAAACACATACAACAGCGTTTTACTAACAGGATTGACTAAAAAAAAAACACTTTTATTTTACAGCACGTGCTTATTTTAAATTAAAAGAGTCGGTCAGTCAACGAAATGTCCACTGGGACTTGCTCTCCATCAGGACCAGAACGGCGATTACGTTCATTCGCCCACGCCCTATAAACATTTAACTCCCAAGATATTGAACGTCTCAAATTAACGCATTGCCTTGAATTTTGAAGCTGAAGTTCATCAGAAACCACTTGCATATAAATATGTTACTTACTTGAGGCTTGACTTCATTAGCCTATTCGTCACACAGGCTTATCTGGCTAATCCGTCACTACGGGAGTACCTCAAGGCTCCGTCTTGGGGCCTTTACTTTTTCTAATTTACATTAATGACATTTATTACTTGAACACTTCCTCGAACATTACTTCATTTGCTGACGATACGGCTCTACTTAACGTTTGTAACAACAAAGTTAACAATGCTAATGCTAGTATTGAATACGATTTAATATTAATCAGCGATTGGTTTACTGAAAATCTTTTAACACTGAACGTCACTAAAAGTTATTTTTTTACAGTTCTCACTTACAAAAACTAACGAACCTGACAATACCAATTTGACATTGCATAAATACAATCGAGACCTGTCGAGATGTGACTGCCCACAGATCAGTAAAACAAACGAAGTTAAATACCTTGGGGTTACTTTAGACAGCAATCTAAACTAGAAGAGCCAGATTAGTGCTATTACTACTAGGCTGCGTGCACTCTTATGTAAGATGTATTATATTAGAAAACTTGTCTCAGTCAAAATGCTCAAAATGGTTTATTACGCTTTGGGCCAGTCTATAATAATAATGATAATAATAATAAGTTCGTTGCAAACGCAACCGGAATGGCAAGGACCTGGTGGTCACTAACTGCCATCCGAAGTTAAAACAAACAAAAAATTAAAATTACAGAAGTTTAGGACTTCAAGAGTTTAAAACGAAGACAATGGCCTCGCCACAGAGGAAGGGTAGATGGTATTGGGTTGGGGTCACGAATGCCTTACCACCAAGGTTAGACCTACCAGGAACACAATGGTCCCCGATGGCATCGCCAACGTGAGGGACAAGTGAGGGGAAAAGCTGTTTCATTGTCAATGTTTCTTAACAATAAAAATAAAATGCATTGCAATTTAAAGCTTGACCTAAACCAATTGTCAATTATGAACAAGATACAAAAATATATAATAATAAAAGTTTAAAAACCAAGTTGAAGGTGAAATGAAAACAGACATGGCAAAGGATACTCCTTACGCCAGTCCACGAATTAAAAAAAAATAATGGTTTAATTTAAAACAATAAAATGGCTGGTGGTAGCTAAAGGGTACAGTGTTTAGGCCTCTTTAGGAACGAAATCAAGTCAGAAAGACCCAAATTACGCTTGAAGGCTGCAACAGATGGTGAAGAGATAGTTTGCTCAGTCAGGGAATTCCAAGCTTTAACAACCCTGACAGAGAAAAAGTTTTTTCGGCAATCTAGCCTAGATCGAGGGACTACCAATTTAGAGCTATGTCCCCGGGTACAGGTTACAGTACTTAAGTCGAAAAAAAGCAAGTCAACCGACAGAAAACCA
>JAHWFP010222983.1:0-17249 GCA_023313725.1 Lithobius niger | reverse complement strand
TTGAATGTAAGTATGAGGTCAGCCTTAAGACGTCGTAGCTCCAAAGATTCTAAATTAAGTTTATTTAGGCGGGCATTGTACGGCAAGTGTCGCATGCCAGTCAGAGATTTTGTGAAGCGGCGCTGAGTGGATTCGATATGATCGATATCTTGCATGAGATAAGGGCACCAGACAGGAGCAGCATATTCCAGTAAGGGGCGAACAAAGACCTTATATGCCCACAGCTTAGTGTTTACACAACCCGAGGTAAATGCTCGCTGAACAACAGCAAGACGTCGATTAGCGTTTGACACGATGTGACCACAGTGGGTGGTGGATTTAAGACTGGCATCAACCCAAATTCCCAAGTCCTTAACAGAGAAAACTCCTGGCAGTGGGACCCCATCCAACACATAAGTGCACACTGGATTACCATTCCCGATATGGAAACTTTTACATTTTGCGGTAGAGATTGGTAATTGCCAGTCAATGGACCAACGAAAAACATGACTGATCCCTGCCTGAATACATTCATTATCATGTGAATCAGTGATCACACTGTGAAGCTTGAGATCATCTGCAAATTTTTGCTGTTCCGTGTTACGAATATTACAAGATAGATCATTTAGAAAAACGACGAAAAGAAAAGGACCGAGCACAGAACCCTGTGGGACCCCACTAACAATATCCAAACTTGAAGAGTAAGAAGTACCGAGGATAACACGTTGTTTGCGACCAGTAACAAAGGCACCAATCCAGGCAAGAAGTTTTCCATCAAAACCTAACATTTTAAGTTTAAAAAGAAGTTTGCTATGAACTACAGATTCAAAAGCTTTTCGAAAATCAAAAAGAATTTCATCAGTAGGCAATCCTATATCTGTAGCGTCAGTCCACCTGTCCAGAGCCAACAGAAGTTGGTGAGTTGAGGATCGCCCTGGCATAAAACCAAACTGGTCATCACCAATTAGATGATGAGTGTTGGTGTATTTAAGCATCTGAACGCGAATGATTTTTTCCATGACTTTACATGGGGAGCACGTAAGGGCGATTGGTCTGTAATTTTGTGAATCAGCAGCATTCCCTCCTTTAAAAATTGGAACCACATTTGCTGTGGACCAAACACTGGGGATTTTTCCCGAGTCAAAGGACAATGCAAAAATGAAGGCCAAGGGCGTGCAAATTTGGTAACTAATTTCTTTGTAAAAATAAGCAGAGAAACCCTCTGGTCCCACAGAGTAACTCTGTTTGAGCTCAGTAAGAGCTGAAAGCACAATTGATGGGGTGAAATGTACAGTAGTGCAAAGTTCTCTGTCAAGTTCACAATCCAAATTTGTTGAAGGAATGATGTTATTATCAACAATGCTCTTGGCTGCAAAAGTAGTATTAAACAAATTTGCTTTGGCCACAGGATCTGTAATATAATCGTTGACAACTCGTAGGGGTGAGATAGATCTTATAATTTTAGTCTTACGCCGAAAGAATGTAAAAAGCGATGCTAAGCTACCATTGGCCAGAACAGTGCATTCTTGATTGCGTTGGTCCTCCTTTAAGGCAGAAGAATATTTATGCCGACAAATGTTGTATGCAGTTAAATTATACTCGGTCCTATTGCTCCTGTAACGGCGCCATAGGGTAAGTTTCCTACGCCCAAGTTTTTTAGGGCAATTGGTTGATAGAAACCCTTAGAAACGTGCAAGTGATGCTCAACACTACTGATTTTAACATTGTGCTGAATAATATCGAGAAAATTATTCCAGGCGTCATTGACTGTGTCAGATGTCGAAAGAACTTCATTCCAGTTAACATCGGCAAGATGGGATCGTAGAGAGTCAAATCTAGTTGACCTTGAAGTGGACCATACAATGGTCGCTGAGACCAAGATGGGCACCAATTTCAATATTGAAAATAGCTCGTTCATCATCAGTTAGGATCAAGTCAAGGATATTCTTTTCACGAGTTGGTTCCGCCACAAGTTGCATGAGGCCAAGATCTGCAATTTGGTATAGAAAAAGTTGGTGAATACTGTTTGTGGCTCTGACCAACTGCCAGTTAATGGTTGAGAGGTTAAAATCCCCCAACACCACATTTGAAAAGTGAGGCTTGACTGCAGAATTGATAAAATTCCCCATATTAAAAACCTGGGCGTCATCAAAACCATCAGGAATATACCCAATAATAAAATTTAGCTTTGACGGCAAAAAGACCAGCGACATGGCTTCAACATCTGTTGCAGTACACTCCAACACAAGGTCAATTTTTCGACGGTAAACCACAGCAATTCCCCCACCTCTGGAGCCTCGATCACGCCTAAAAATGTTATAAGGGTGACCATTCGTCACCATTGAATCGGTAAAGGATGGATTTAGCCAAGTTTCAACAATGAAGTACATGTCGTAACAGTCTGATGCCAACAGAGCATGAAATTCGACCAAATTAGCAGGGATGCTGCGCGCATTCATGGAGACACAATTCAACCCCGCAGCATCAGTATAGAAAGTTGATGGAGTTAAAACAAGTTTGGTTGGGTCAGAACAACTGTTCCTGGTAAATGTCCCATTTATATGTTGGAGTTTACCTGGTGTGTAAGCACTTTCATAACTTCGTCATGAAGAACCAGTTTACCTTTCTTTGTTAGGTGTAAACCATCACGTGCAATCAATCCTTGACCAGCAAATACATGTTTGTCTATGGAGACGTAGTTACAATTTTCGTCAATGCATATTTGTCGGAGCAAGATGTTTGTCAGTTGAACGTCTTTGTCAGCATGGAACATGTACTGGAGTAAGCGAGGAAAAAGACCAATAAAAGTTAATTTTGCATTGGGTTTGACTGATCTCACTGAGTGGGCTATGTTCAACAGGTGAGAAACTATCTGTTTTGGGGAGTCATGTAAAATGTTATTAGAGCCTACACACACAATGATTGATGGGGAGTTTCCTGCAGAAGCCATGATGGATGGAACAAAATTTAAAAGTTGTTGTGCTTTGATGCCTGGTAGCACCCACGTCTTCGAAATGACTGAAGTACAACCCCCAATGGATCGCGTATGAGAGTCCCCGAAGATAATGGGCTGGTCATCCTGTGAATTGGTGATGGTTTGGTATCTTGCAGTATTCACTCATCTGTTGGGGTGGAACCCACATGAATGATGTAGATCCAGTCATCAAGCTTCAAAACAAAATTGTCAGAGCGATGACATTCAAAAAGCAACGGGATCACTCTTTTCCAATTTATCAACAGCTCAATATTCTGCCCATTCGCCATCTTTATGTGTTCAGAACTTTGTTAGAATTTAGAAAAAAATGGAGCTCACCTTTCCACTCGCCTTATCACGAATTATCACACTAGGAATGAATCACTGTTTTACGTTATGCAACCAAAAGTCTCTAAAGAACGACTACACAAATGTAAGTTATACCTTGGCAGCAAATTTCACAATAACCTACCTGTTAACATTAAAGAAATTAATAATCAGCACACGTTTAAGAAACATCTGTTTGGGTGGTTGATTAACCTGGACAGAAATTGTCTAGAAAGCATGTTTAGCATTGTGAGCTGAACGTGCTTTCACCTTTCTTCCAATTCTTGATGTTTTGCTGCTTTTCTGGCTTTTATTTTATTATTATTATTATTATTTTTATGGGTCTGCAATTGTTGACTATATTTTGACTATATTAACTATATATTGACTATAAATTGTTTGTTTTTGCTTTACTCGTGTTTTCTTTGAGATTGATTTATATTTTTCACTCCTCTTTGTATTCTGCTTTTGTCTCCCTTTTCATTAATTTGTTGCGTATATATATATATATATATTTATATACATATATGTTTATCGATGCATTTTTTAAATATTTTTTTTCGATGTGTTTTGTTGTTGTTCTTTTGGCGCATAACCTTTGATTCTGTGTGCAAAAGTGCTTGGTCAATTGTTTTTCTTTGTTTGCTGCTCTCAAACCACACGCAAGCATTAGCTCTTGTGGAATGAGTGTCTGCTTTTGTACTTATTTTTTGTTACCAGTGGTGGATGAATAAACTTACTTACTTAATCCATTCATCGTCCTCGTCAGAGAAAAGATTCGAAACACCCAAATCTATTGGGCAAAACTTAGCTACCATTGTGATAAACGCAGTTTGGAATTCACAACAATGAACAAGCAGACAACAATGAACATGCACGCAACACCAACATGCATCTCTTGACACGACACATTGTTATAAAACCGCCGTGAAATGGAGAATTAGCGCTGATCTGAAAGTGCTTATGTTGAACGAAAAGTATGGTCATAAGAAACTTATAGCCGTACTTTTGCAGTCCTTGGAATCTGTCAAAGAAAAAGTAGGCCAAAAACCACTTATCAGCGGACCATTGTTGCAAAAGTACGGCTATAACTATTACTTGTTGTTCTGCTCGTTGATCTTTTAATACCGATGTTTGCTGATTTGCATTGTTGCGAAATAACAATGTTTAAAACAATGTAAAACAATGAAACTGATCATTCGGGGCCACGTAATTCCGTAATGGCGGCCGACGTTTATGAGTTATTATGTGAATGCAGAGAAAATGGGATAATTACTGATAAGGACATTCAGTCAGGGCAAGTTACGAGAGGAATTTTTAATGCACTCTGTGTAGAAGCCAGACGGAGAGGAATATTGATTGAGGATTTGCGTCAATTTGGACTAGAAGAGGAATACCGAGATATTGACATGGAGAATGTTGAAAATGGCAGAAAAGAGAAGGGTAGCAACAACAATGAAGTAAATTGTAACAATAAGGACAATGGTGATAATGGCAATAGCAGTGGTGTAAATGCAAACGAGGGATGTGAAAAAGGAGTTGAAAAGGACAAAGCTAAAAGTTCTTACAGCCGTGTTGTGTCAAACTCGGTAAATCAAGATAAGCAAGATACTTTGACTTATGTACGTGAAATTTTTCGTAGTGAGCGGAATGAACGTAATGGAGAAGACCAGCAAGCAAGACCGAGGCAGCACTCACGTCAAGTGATGAACTTAAAACGCCTATACGAAGGCAGTCTTAATAACGTTAAAATGGTGCGATCAGTTGTGTTTATGTGCCATGGGGCTGGACGTCCGTACTTATCGATACAGATCCATTCAGCTGCGGCGGCGGTAGTTGGTCCGGATGCTGTAGAAGCTGTTTGCAACCTTAGGGCTGGCCACGTCTTCCAGGTTGTTCTGAAAAATGCAGCAGCAAAACGCAAGCTACTCCAGGCTACAGTGAAAATAAATGGTTTCCAAGTTGATATCTGTGACTTTCATGAGGATTTAATAGAAGCCAAGCTGCACTGGCTTCCATACGAAGTTACTGCTCAAGATGTCAGTGCGGCAGTTAGACGTTTTGGAGACCTAATGTCTCACTCGTTTGAAAAATTGACGGCAGGAGGGCGATATGTGTGTGATTTAGGTGTGCGTCTCGTGAAAATTAAGCTTCGTGAAACTGTCACGATGGACGATGTTCCTAAAATTTTGTATGTGCGAGGAATTCCTGCGTTGGTTGTGGTGGCAGACCGCGCGCCACGTTGCCTGCGTTGCGGAATTCGTGGGCACTTCAGCCGCGCATGCGCGAGTGTGGAGTGCGGCGTGTGCGGGTGCTACCGTGACCCGCGCGATTTATGTCCTCATTTGCGTGCCCAATCGATTGCTGAAGCGCAAAAGAACAGCGTAATGAGTAATGGTGTAGCGAAGCAACAGCAGCAAGGCGTACTTACTGAAGCAGCTTCAACAACCCCAATAGTGCATCTAGTAGAAGAGCATTCAAATATTTCAGTGCATGCAGCTCCGTCTACATCAAGCACAGTCGGTACCAACGCAACAACAACATGCGCGGGCGAAGTCATCGAAGGCACTAGCAGTGAATCAGAGGGAATGCAGTTAGTAGCGCCACCAAGCAAGAGGAAGCGTGCAAATAGACGAAAAAAGAAGCAACCAGTAGAAGAAGAATGTGTGAGGCAAGAGCCATCGAGAAAAGTTGTAAGTGACGAAGCAATTTGTCACGGTGTTTTGCCACAAGTGTTGCGTTCTGCGCCATGCAGTAAGCAGCAAGCTTCACACGATACATTGCTACATGAGCAGCAAATGTGTTGCACGCATAAAGAGTTGCAAGATAGTGAGCAAGAAATGTCACATATGTCCAAAGATGTGACAGGAGAAGTGATGCTGAATGAGCTCCAAAACACGTCACGTGTAGAGTCAGCTGTGTTGGAGCACGAGTCATCATCAGTGTTACCTGTCCAAGAGCTGTACCTTAGTCCGAATCAAAGCCTTGATTCTCTAAGGATAAGTTTAGGTTCAAGTACAAGTGCATGTGAGAGTGAAGTACAAGGTTTGCAGTTGCAACAAGAATTATTTGAAGATACAATGAGTCAATCTGCAGCTGCTGTGGCAAAAGTCGTGCAAGCATCAGAGTCAGCTGCTCTGCGGGTGGGAATAGAGAAGGATGAGTCAATGTGAGTAAAATGTGTTGTAGGCAAATTTTGTACAAACAAGGTCTAGTGTAATTTAACCTAACTTAAATTCGTTTGCCCTTTTGCGCTAGGGTCATGGAATGCAAGAGGCCTAAATGGTAAAATACACGAAATAGAAAATTTGTTAGGGCATGTTGACATTTTAGGAGTGCAGGAAGCGTATGCTAGCAATACCATACCAGGCATCCCGAAAGTAGATTGTATTGCATCACACTCGAATTCTAAAGTTAGAATTTTTATCAAATGGAAAGTACCGTACCTTAGCATAGTTTTTAAGCGTGTGCGAGAAATAGACGCATGTGCTATCAAAGTGTGGATGAGCAACAGGTGGGTGACTGTGGTCTTCTTACATGCCTCACAACGAGTTCTTGGTGGGACTTGGCAGACATGGTTGAGTCAATTTCAGCCACCTTGCATAATTGCTGGCGATTTCAATGCGCATCACTTTGCGTGGGGTTCTACACATTGTGATACAAGGGGTCGTCGGCTCGTGCAGGTTATTACTTCTTTAGGTCTAGCAGTGGTTCACAATAAAATGCCAACATTTGTGCGCATGCAAGCTGGAAGGCAGCAAGAGTCGGCGATTGATCTCTTTCTCTGCACACCAGAGATTGCTGACGCCTTCACCTTTATTGTCTCCGATGATCTTCGAGGAAGCGATCATTTTCCGATTGCTCTCCTTCCAGTTACTATTGGTCATTTTACGTCATCCAAGCTTCCTAAGAACAAGAGACCGAATGTAGACAATGGAAATTTCAGCGACTGGTGCAACAAGTTGGTTCCTGTCAAGAATCAGAAGTTGCACTGTCGGACAGGGCGTGCTAAACCAATTTGGTGGACTGCTGTGTGCACTAAGGCAGTCAAAGATAGGCGCCTTGCGTATCGCCGATGGAAGCGCTGCCCGAATGACGAAACGTGGCTCATTTACAAAGGTACGGCGCAAGAGTCAGCATACATATTGCGTAAGGAAAAGGCCCAGTACGGCATAAGGATTTGCGCTGCGGTTGCCTCCACTGGCACAATAACGCAGGCATGGTATGCACTTCGACCACAAGATGCTAAAGGCACTG
This sequence comes from Lithobius niger, assembly GCA_023313725.1. Lineage (NCBI taxonomy): Eukaryota > Metazoa > Arthropoda > Chilopoda > Lithobiomorpha > Lithobiidae > Lithobius > Lithobius niger. The sequence goes on along the minus strand of JAHWFP010222983.1, from coordinate 9,712 downwards.
TTGCATGGGCTTATGAGCTGCTACCGTCGGGAGATCCGAGTAGCACAGTGTTAACTGGTGAATCATTGGCTAATGCATTTAATGCGAGATTTGCGAGCGTATACTCGTTACCGAGTGGTGCGGAACCGCCAACTGTCACGTTCATGCCGTTACAAGGGACTGAATCTGATAGACCTTTTCATATTTCTGAGTTTCGCAGGGCATTAGCCAAATGTAAGCCAACGAGTGCTACGGGTATAGATGGTGTTTCGTACGCTAACCTAGGCTCTCTGTCAAATCAGGACACTTCGAACTTCCTTCTGTATTTGCAAGAGCTTTATGATGGTGCGCCGCTGCCTCCATCATGGCTATTTACTGTTCTAATACCAGTTCACAAACGAGGCAGCAAACGCTCGGATCTAAGGAATTTCAGACCAATTGCGCTGCTTTCCTGTGCACGCAAGGTATATGAGCGCATGCTAGTCTACCGTCTAAATTGGCACATGGAATATTACAACTGTCTGTCAAACATCCAATTCGGTTACAGGTCAGGGAGGAGCGCGCAGGACGCAATCCTATATCTCCTGACCAGTATTAGAGAGGCTTGGGCACATGGTCTCGTGGTTGTAGCTGTATTTTTGGACATACGAGCAGCGTATGACACTGTAAGCATGGCTTGGGTGGAAGCATCCTTAACCAGCATGGGTGTTGGGAGTAAGTTGTCTGGTGCTGTGCTAGCTCTCCTTGCAAAGAGAGTGTTTGCGACAAAAGTTAATGGTCACTGGTCTTCTCAAGAAAGCACTGACCGAGGGCTGCCGCAAGGTAGCTGTCTCAGTCCAGTGCTTTTTGCAATTGCCATAAATGAAGTTTTGGAAGAGATGCGGTATCATATGAACATTGTGTGTTACGCCGATGATGTGGCAGTGTGGTTTGTTGGAAGTGACACTGACGTACTAGCATGGCTTGCCCAGGGCGCTGTAGAGCGTATTGAGCATGCCTTGGCGAAACGAGGTCTTTCGTTGTCACCAGCGAAAACTGAGATGGTTTTATTCTCTCGCATCAGAAACGTATGTTGTGCCTCACTGCAGATAAAGGTAGGCGGGATTTTAATCCACCCAACGAACTGCGTGAGGTATCTTGGTGTTTGGTTAGATAGTGGTCTACGGTGGACAGAGCACACAAGAGTTCTGAGAGAGAGGTTGGAGCTCCGCCTTCCAGTTTTGCAAGCACTGACACACTACCGCGACATTCCAAGAAAACACCTGTTAGCAGCTTATCGTGCACATGTTAGAGCAACCTTAGATTTCCACCTCCCTTTCCTTGCAGGAGCAAAACGGCAACTGAACAGTTTACAAGTTGTCATTAATGAGAGTCTACGAACAGTGACAGGTTGTCTTGTTACAACTCCAGTACAGAGTCTCTGGGTGGAAGCCTGTGATCCACCAGTACATCTTCGGGCTGATGATGGGTTAGTGATGCTGTGCCTACGGAATATCTGTAGAGGCTCACAGGACCCTGTCTCGAAGATTCTGTTTGATTACATTTCTCTGAATGTAGAGGAGTGTGAGAAGCTTGGTGTTGCAGGCCTAGGGGTGAATCTTCTTCGTGATCCTTTTCTTTGTCCACTTCTGAGTGTCACATCTGTGCATCCTCATTGCCCGTGGGTATGGTGCCCTGAATTAGATAGTGTGTTCACTAGGAAGAGTGTACAAGCGTGCCGTATTTTTTGTGATGCATCTTTTCGCGCGGAAACGATGACTGGAGGAATTGGAGTATGGATACCAGACCTGAAACTGCGGCTCCAGAGAAGCTTTACTGATGTCTCATCGAGCTATGTTTGTGAGATGGCAGCAATATCCATAGCTCTTGATATTGCGACCGACTATGAGCTTCTAGACTTCAGGATCCTTACAGACTCGAGAGCATCAGTTATGGCGCTGAGAGGAGCGATAGCATCTCTGTCTGTATCGGATCCGTTGCAGTACAGTATCTGCTGGAAGCTATGGACTGCATTACAATCTGGTTTTCCAGCAATTGAGTGGGTAAAAGGGCATACTGGTATCGAAGGCAATGAGGAAGCAGATGAGATGGCAAAACAAGCTTGCATGCTGAGTGATAAGATCATAACTATAACGCCTTCCATGGCGACAGCAAAAAATAAGCTCCGATCCTGGACGTTGAAGCGCTGGAATTTGGAGTGGGCAAATGCGCAGACAGGTAGGGCACTGTTCCGGATCTGTCAGACTAGTGCCTGTGAGTCACCTCTCAATGCTCTGCCCTACTGGAAAGCCAGATTAGTCTCACGGCTGAGGACTGGACATTGTTTGCTGCAGTCACATAGGAAAAGAGTGGGCTGGAGCCAGACTTCAGCCTGTTTGTGTGGTGAAGAGAGCACTGTCTCGCATCTGTTGCTACACTGTCCCTTATGGCAGAGTGAACGGCAAATACTATCGCTTTGGATTAAGAACGGAACAACAGCAGATGACCTACTTGCAGTCACTGGGCGTGCAGAGGATTTAGTTCGGCTCAGCAGCATTGCGAAATTTGTTAAGGCAACGCGCTCCATCATTTGAGTCATCCTTTGTTTGTTCCCCCTGTAAATCAGAATTATTACTGAATTTGTGTTTGTATAGGAAGTAACCGGCAATTTGAGTGATTTTTGTGGTTTCTGTGGTTTTTGTGGTTTCTGTGGTAGTGGTCTTAGTATTGCTTGTTGATAGGTATTGTAATGTTGTTTTGGAGTGGGCGCATGGCATAGGGCCAGGGCTCACAATAAAAATGCAATGCCTCCCACGTAACTCCAGAATGGAACGACCAATCAAAATTCTGCCATAAGGTGCAAAGCTACACCACGGTAGCTGTCCGTAGACACCATCTGCACCGTCACATACAAAATATTAACGGAGGAGATGCGGTCACAAAATTCGTGAAAATTGGCCGTGTAGGCTTTTAATATATAGACTAGCAGAGTCGCTCGCTTCACTCGCTCATTCCGCCGCGTCTCGCTGTGCTCGAGGAGAATTCTTTGCGAAACTCGTATGGTGCTGACAAACATTTCTAGCAAACATTATGAAACAAATGTTCAAGGAAGTGATCCGAATAATCTGCGCGTATTTCTTAGTGCATCAGTTCATAATACAAGACTATGGTAAACAAAACTAAAAATGGTCATATAATATCATTCCAGAGTTGAAATGCTAGCATTCTGTATCTAGGTATATTTAGCCTATATTACTTACTAAATGTATTTAGAAAAAAGTTCTTTTTCCGATGACGAACGCTGACTTCGTTCGCTTCGCTCACTCAATCAGCGCAACCTCAGAAACGTGACCACTACCACAACCGACCACCTTGAATAACACATCAACAGAACACGCCACGGTTTTTAGTTTAAACAAAAATAAAAATGGTCAAGTTATGTCATTCCCGAGTTGTAATGTTATAATTCATTACCTATACCTGTTGAACTTTTGGGCTGGGACCAATGATCTTTTATCCAACGTAGAAAGTCGGTCATTTTCACTATGAATAAATATTTTGCCTATATTATTTACAAAATGTATTTAGGAAAAAGTGCTGTTTCCGATGACAAACGCTGATTTCGTTCGCTTCGTTCACTCAATCAGCGCAAATATTACCTCAGAATCGTGACTGAAATCAATATAACCACTAAGAACCACACACCACTTAAAATTTTTGGTAGCACTACGCTTTACATGGGTGTTCTTGTTTCACTTATTTTAAGAATTTTTTTCTTTACGTCCGGCTCAGTACAGATTTTTCCATCGGCTCTCTTTCTGATGACTCCTTACTTGGTGAAACAACTGCAGAACGTCAAGTGACGACGCCACGGTTTGAACGCAAGTTAGGCCGTCACACGACAATAACTCTTACCCAAACCTGCTCGTGTTTTAGCGCAAATAGAAAAGAACCGGCTAACCGACTTTACGGAAACACTAATGCTCGAATATTGATGGTTGAAATGATACAGATGCACACGTAATAATATTCTTGGCACCCTTTACTGGTGTGAATACTGGTGTGAATATATTTTCTACACGTAATTTAGTATTTAGCATTTACTTTTTTTCTGTCTTTGTGTTACTGCTAAACAGTTATTCTCTTGTCCTGGATTTCTCAGTATTACAGACTTCCAATGAATAACTCCAAGTTTAAAACGGGTAATAAAATAGTACTGCGAAAAGCTACACGTCTTTACTGATTGTTACTGAGAACAACAATTTAGTGACTCGCTCCCCGTTGGTCTGTTGACGCCAGACTATTGTTGATGGACGTTCCAGAAAAAAATTGGACAATAATCATGACGTCATGTATTGTTGAGGGATTGTTGTCGATTGTTGTAAATGGTCTTTCCAGAGGAGAAGATAACCAAGCAAGCAAGCAAGCAAGCAAGCAGGCAAGCAGGCAAGCAGGCAGGCAGGCAGGCAGGCAGGCAGGCAGAGATTTCTCCGTTCCTATTGAACATATATTTAACTAAACCTGGCCAGATAGTAGATAGGTATGGATGGCATATTTATACCAACTTTTATGCAATTCCGTGCAAGACTAGAAGTAGGGAGCCACACGTACTACTTGTTCACAAGTTCACTACTTGTTGTTCTTCTTCTTCTTGTGTGACACAGTTTCAGAAAAAACTACTGCACCTACCTAAAATCTGAAACATGATCTAAGCGAGAAATTTCCTTGGGCTTCAACCTCACAGAGACCACTTTTTTGATTGGTCGATTCATTCCAGAGTTACGAGTTCCCGGACGATCATTTTGATTGTTTTACATTGTTTTAACCATTGTAATTATGAAACAATGCCACTCAGCAAACTCCAGATCCATTCTTCGTGCACGTGTTATGTCTTTAATAAAAAGTTTATTGTTGAAGGGCTTGGCGCGTGAAGTAGTCTATCAGGAATCAACAGAGGTTGTGCCAGTCCCTTCACCAAAGGCAAGGCGGCCACTCCTTCGACGCTGGTTTATCAGCTACTGGCAAGAAATGTGGGTGGCATCGTCGACAGGCAGAGGCCTGTTTCGAGTTCAACCGACTTGTGATCTTCATCCAGTATTAGACAAACTTAAGCCTTGTTCGCATTACAGCCTCTCCTCTCCTAACCTGGGCGACCACTCACTTAACTTGAAAACGGAGGCGTTCGTTCGCATTACCGACTTCCTCTCTCATAAACCCATTTAAATCAACCCTTTTCCCCTCTACACCCTCCTCCGCCAACCCCCACACAAATGCACGGTCTCACCCAAGTCTCACCTAGAATTTTGTATAGCGATAGTTGAAGCTGTTCGTTCGCACTTGCTTTTCACTCGGCTCCCCTAACTCTGAGGGCACAGCTCACCTAGCTAGGACAGGGAAAGGACCTCTCACAACATTTAAGAGAGCTCCCCTAACTTAGGCAAGGCAGACGTCGTACGCATTACAGCTCTCCTCCCTCAAGTAGGAGGGACCAGACGAAGTTAGGAGAGGAAAGATGGTAATGCGAACAAGACTTTAGTTATCAGCACGCGAAGTTGCTCTCCAGATTACGCACCGGACATTCTCTACTGCGTGCACATCGGCACAGGATCGGATGGGTAGCTGATCCGTTCTGTCCGGTGTGTGGTGTAGACATGACACCAGAGCACTTCATCCTTGTTTGTCCGCCTTTTCGCATCGGCGTTGCGCGATCCTCACGTGGACACAGGAGTTGCCAGCTGTCCACTTGCTGCTGTCTACATCGCCAGGCTCATACCCCTTGCGAAAGTTGCATCGGTTAGCCAGATACTGTGTTGCGACGGGAATACGGCTGTAGTGTGTGCTCTCTCTGCCCTCTCCTACGTCGTGTGATGTGGTGGGGTATGGTGGACATGTAGATGGACAATTTGTGGTGCTGTGTTGTTCTAGATGTGTCTGGTATACGGAAGTGTAACGATAGATGGAAATGTGACGTTAGTTTGGTGCTTGGTGTTTGGTACTTGGTGTTACGTATTTGCTGCTTGGTAGATGGCATTTTGTAATTTAGCATCAGTTTGGGTGTGTGGCTTAGGACCGAGACCCATAATAAACAAATTGAATTGAATTGAAAGTTGATTGCCCAGGCTGCTTTTCCTTTTGAGGGTAGATTGTGGGTTGGTTGCTGGCTTAGGCTAACTTAGGTTAAGTTAGCGTAGGTTGAGCGTTCGGTATTTTGTAGACCAACTAGGCTCAAGTAAGAATAAAGAACGAAAGAAGAAAGTTGATTTTTGAAGGAAAGTGGAAAGTGCATTCTGGAGGTATCTCCACAACACAAGCCATGGGTGCGGTTTGCATGGTATTTTCTTCTGATGTGATTGATGATGTAAATGACAAAGAGAAGTGCTAGCATTTAATTAAAAACTCAAGCCCAATCACAGCAAAAAAAAAAACAACATATAACAGATGTTATCTGCCTGATAGCTCTTGCAACCCAGACATACTTAATCTGTGTTCCTTTATTGAACGCTCGGTTAACCCAGGGCATTCTATTATTGTGCTGGGGGATTTCAATCTGTCCTCTGTCAATTGGGGTCTTCATACTGCTGCTGACTGCCACCATCGTTATTTTCTTGAACTTTTTACACCTTTAGGCCTTTCTCAATTGGTTGACCAACCTACCAGGGGGTTAAATATTTTGGACCTGGTCTTCACCAACGACCTACGTCTCGTTTACAACTTATCAGCGGGTGCCCATTTTGGTAATAGCGACCATTGTGTTGTTCTTTTTTCGGTAAATCTGGCATCTGTGGATGGTGGTTTGTCCTCCCACCATTCGTGGTAAAATCGACTTAGCCAGTCTTAAATCCTCACTTTCTTTAGTTGAGTGGGACAGCCTGATATTCGATCCGAATCCTAACATTGAGGATGCTTGGTCATGTTTTTTGCGCTATCTTGTCTGGTCATATTGAATATTCTAGATCCCCATCTCGCATGCCAATTTCTGCGACTCCACGTCTGCCTCGGCACTTAGCCAGATTGCACAATAAAAAACTCGCTCTTTGGAAACGCCTCAAATTGAATCCCTGTTTTGAAAATAAATCTGCCTATAACAATACACGCAAGCAGTTGTCCCTTGCTACGGAGACATGGTACTCTGAAAGAGGTGCAAGGCTTATTCGTGAGGGAAATTTGTCATCCCTCTTTAGACACTATCGCAGGCTTACTTCTTCTTCATACTTAGGTTGGTTCCTGTTTTGTTACCGACAATCTCTCCAAGGCAGAGACTTTTGGGGAGACCTTCGCCGCTAATTTCATCTTTGATAATGGTGACCTTTCTCGCCCGACTGACCGCCTCAATGGACTCTCTTCCTCTTGCTCGAAAATCCCCTTCACTCTTCAGAACACTTTAAATGCAGTTAAAAAACTAAATCCTAGTAAAGCCGTTGGCCCTGATGGCTTTTCGGCCTTCCTCATTAAAAGCATCATTATGGAAATTGGGTACCCTATTACAAAAATCTTCTCACTCTCCTTTTCACAGGGTGCTTTGCCCTCTGCCTGGCGTCAGGCTAATATTATCCCTGTTTTTAAGAAGGGTTCTACTTCCGACCCCTCCAACTATAGGCCTGTTGCCCTTACTTGTACTGCCTGTGAAATTATGGAGTCGATAATCCGTGATAAACTCATTGTGTTTTTTAAGACAAATTCCGTGATTGGTGATGACCAGTTTGGCTTTATGCCAAACAGATCCTCAACACACCAGCTTCTTCTCGTCCTTGACCGCTGGTCAAGTGCCTTGGATCTGGGCATCCATACTGACACAATTTACTTCGACTTCAAAAAGGCATTTGAATCTGTTGTCCACAGAAAGCTTCTACTTAAAGTTGCTGCCTGTGGTGTTGCGGGTGATCTCGAAAAGTGGATAGCCGCCTGCCTTCGAAACCATACCCAGAGGGTCCAAATTGAAAATACGTTCTCTTCATTACGTGCAGTACCGTGTGGGGTCCCCCAGGGATCTGTCCTGGGCCCACTTCTGTTTGTAATATATCTTAACGATCTGTTCTTAGATTGCCCGAACTCCTTTGATTATAAATTTGCTGACGACTTGAAGGTCGGAGCTGAACTCTTTACGTTTGGAAAGTCTTCGGATCTAGAGTCTCAAATAAATACTGTCAACGTTTGGTCCAAATGCTGGCAACTTCCTCTGTCTGTGAATAAATGTCACTCTTTTCACGTTGGTGCTCGAAACTTAATGAATCATTACACTCTTGATCATAAAATTCTTCCTTCTTATGATATTGTGAAAGACCTGGGTATTTCGTTTACTAGTGATCTGAAACTCACCACCCATTGCCACCAGATCTGTTCATCCGCATATCGTCGTTTGGCTGTGGTTGATCGGTGCTTCAAATTGGGTAACAACGTGACACGTGTGTGGGCATTTAAAGTATTTGTCCGACCGATACTAGAATATGCAACTCCTGTTTGGTCGCCTTATCTTCTTGGTGATATTGAGTCGATTGAAGCTGTCCAGAGACGCTTCACTAAGATGCTCCCAGGCCTCCGTGACAAACCTTACCGTGTTCGTCTCGAGCTTCTAGGACTTGAATTACTCGAACTTCGAAGGATGAGATTCGACCTTATCTTAACATATCAGATACTCCACCAGCAACTTGACGTCATATTACCTTTTTTCGATCTGGCCCCGACCATTGCCCGTACTAGGGGACATAACTGGAAACTTTCCATTCACTCCGCTCGCCTATATTGTAGAAAGAATTTCTTTTCTGTGAGGGTGGCTCACATTTGGAATGCCCTGGGTTTTGATACCGTCAATGCTCCCTCTTTGGCCTTGTTTCGTTGTAGACTATCCAAGGAAAATCTACACTCTTTTCTCAAACGGCCCGTCTGATTTTCTCGTTCTTCTTAACTTTCATGCTGGATCGGTGTTAGTGGCTCACTCCCCTTCCGATTCCATCCCTGCGTACTTGCAGGGTAAACTAACTTTTATTGACTTTTATTAAAACAGGAGCGTTCGCCCAGTGTTACTGGGCATTCTCAACTGCTACCATATTCAAACTTGGCTCCTCCCACTGTTGCTAAGCAACAACAAACCATGCAGAGCAGCCTCCCCAGCAGCCAAGCACCTCTCACATACCAATATTCCCTTCACATTTGGTGCAACATGTCAAATTCCCAGGTAACCAAATAAATAAATATTCAAACAATTAAATATGCCCAATAAGCTAAATATTAATAAATAAATAAAACTTTGTAACCGTAAATAAATAAATAATAAATAAATAAATAAATAAATAAATAAATAAATAAACAATATATAACTGTTAAACTGAATTAACTAAACAAAGGCAATTCACAAAGTGCAAAATAAACCAATAACTTAAACAAATAAAGTTATTAAATAAATAAACTAATAAATTTACCCTTATAAACCACATAGAATAACAATTATGAAAAAAAGTATAATGAATAGTAAAATAAAGCAAGGGAACAATGAATAATAAACAATTAAATTATGAAATAAGCACAATGAATATTAAAATAAAGCAAATTAACAATAAATAATAAACCATTAACATAAAGCCAACGAGCAGCACAACCACCGCTACCAAAATAACCCCACATTAGCCAACCATTTAACATCGCCTCACTGCCACACTTCTTTCCATTCACCCACTTTATCCAGTCCTCTGTTACTCTCCATAGTTCTTTTGCCCAATACCTTTATCCATATCCCTTCATACAGCCGCCTACACCATAA
>JAHWFP010222982.1:14714-31201 GCA_023313725.1 Lithobius niger | reverse complement strand
ATAGATTAACAGCTTTTGCCTCAGCGGCCAGTCCCGTTTCGCCAAATCCCATTTCGCCAAAAAGTAAGTATAGATTAACAGCTTTTGCCTCAGCGGCCAGTCCCGTTTCGCCAAATACCATTTCGCCAAAAAGTAAGTATAGATTAACAGCTTTTGCCTCAGCGGCCAGTCCCGTTTCGCCAAATCCTATTTCGCCAAATACCGTTCACAAAATTTTAGGCGCACGAAACATTTAAAACATTTAAAAACGAACATTTATAACATGATAATGGTCAGACATTTATAGACAAAAAAACGTTTTGCAGAATCCCATTTTGCAAAACAATTTGTTTCAAATAACGCGCCTCGCTCAAATTGCCGCACTCGCTACGGCTAAACACATAACATCAGAAACCACAACTAATCAAAAACTGCTAACAATTAGGCATGCCTCTTTAACTTCTTCAATGTAAAATTTTTGAAGAATATTTTGATTCTGAGAAACAGGATTCTACGAAATGGGAATTCCTGTTTGGAAAAGGTTAACCATTACGTGTACAACTAACTATTCTTAAAAAAAGAACCTTAGCATTGATTTAGTGACGCCCAAGCATTCTAAACAATTATATTTAAAGCCAGCTTTGTCAGCTTTCAAAACGCTAATAAATTAACTGGGCTTATTCTACAACTGCTTGTCTCTGTTAAATGTTTGCTTTTTAAAGCCCCATTACATAGAAATAAGGGTAATAGTTTTCCTATGTAGGTCGCTAAACTTTACCATTACCGAAATAAGGTATTAAATTTCTTGTACGTAAAATTTTATCAAATTCGTTTTGGCGAAACGGGATTTGGCGAAAAGCGACTGGCCCCTGAGGGCAAAACTGTTAATCTGTTTTTTTTTTTTGGCGAAATGGGATTTGGCGAAACGGGAGTGCACCATAAGGAGTTTTGCTTTATCAGAAATAAAACAAAAAGGGCATGAGGTTTTAACTGAAATAAAGTGAAGTAAAAATGAAATCCGAAGTAGCTATTCTTTATAGATGAAAAAGACTTTCCGGAAAAGTTGAAACTCCCTGAATGTCGGTATATGTTTGACAAATTCCATGATTTTTCTCTGAATTTTCCAGACTTGAGAAATTCCCTGAATTTTCCCGGTTTTTCAGGTAGAACGCTACCCGTAATATGGTTACTGCAGCCTACAAATTTGTTTTATCCAGATATTATGGATTATCCCGATAATTTTAAGAGTTTTGTTGGGATAAAAATTTTTTGTATCGTGCCACCCCTAGTCGAACCCGAGTTACTAGTTTTATTTTTCGAAGGCACCTTACTGTGTCTATACACGGATCATTTTTTTTTTGTCTGTGTGTTTTTCGTTCGATATGGTTATCTTATCTCACTATTTTACGATTTTTAACTCGTTACGTCATTCGATTCTGATAAAAAAAAATCGGGTCTTACTTCGTAGGATACGTACATTTTTAACGACAAGGAAAATTTTGTTGGGAAAATATTTAAGATTTTGTCAAGTCGGCTTTTTTTTATTTTTTTTTTCGGCTTCCTGGCTATCTAAATTATTTTGCTTAAACTGCACGGGGGCGTCTAAATTATTGCGTAATCTGCTCGAAGCAGCCGCCGTCTCACGTTGAATATTAACCCGTAGTTTAATTTTATACAACTATAATTTTTTTACCCCCACCATTTCAACTTCATTACGCCAACCGCGCGCTTAAATATACATCGTGGTTTGCTCTCCGGTAAATTCTAATATTATAAAATTTTAACAATTATTGCGAATAGAATTCGTGATCACGTTATAAAATATTTGAAAGCGTTTATCGTATTGGACTGGGCCAACGCGTCAACAGGATGATTCATTTTAAATTTTAAATTTTTCGTCTTGAATTCGTAATGTGTTGATGAAGCGTTTATTTAAAAAAAAGAAAAAAAGAAAAGTTTTTAAGTTTATCGGGCGTAAAAAGCAAACAAGATGCTGTATCGTAACTGAGCCCGTATTCGCGGAGAAGTGGCGCCATCGCAAGTTCGTTTTGATTGTTAAAGCAACGTCCAGTCTGCCTTATAACCTTCCGCCTGCCTCACAACACCCACGCGACGATAACATCCGCGTATTTACCACAGCTAAGGTCAACTGAGACGGTAGCTTCGTTCCTCGCAGCGAAAAAACGTAGCTACTGTCTCAGTTGGCATCGCGCCTAATAGTCCAGCCAGCGTGAACGTATTGATTGTGTCGTCAAAAACCGGAATGATTCTTGTATTTTAAAATCACAATTTATAATTTTCTAAGCAAGTGTCTTATAATTTTGCTTCGGCGATCTATTGGAATAATTAATTTTAATTTTTACTGCATTAGCCTTCTAGATTTTTGATCTCATAGTAATTACTAGCAAACTATTAAAACTAATTCTGCGCACACACAGATAAAACTTCCAAGGTCATTGTAGGCGCGCGATGCATCATTATGTTCGGGACGAACGTAAATAAAGTTAACAATTATTCAACAGAAAATCTCCTAGACGCCACATTTTAAAACGGAATTTTAGCAAGGGAAAGACTAACGGTAAGTAAATAGACCTTTGGGGCCGTACTTGATGTGGAGGATCGAGAAAAATGGCGCTGGGAGGTATATCCCTTTAAAGTGTATGCAACCCAGGCCGGCTGAGATAAAAGCTAAGGGTATCGTTTAACGAATAGGGAAACCCACAGCTTTGAAAAGTTAAGTTAAAAATACATTCCGCTTGCCTTGTAACAACCACGTGCCGATCGCCATCCGCGCATGTTATATCGCGCCGTCTCGCGAGACTCGGCGTAGTCATACAAGGCTAACTACGATAGCATCTCAGCTGGCCTTGGGCGTAGTAGACGAAATAGCATGAACGCAAAAATTGTGTCGTTGCAAACCGGTAAGATTTTCACATTTTAACATCACAATTTTTAGGCTAGCATCTTATAATTTTTCTTCGGCGAATAATTTCAATTTTTTACCGCCATTAGTCTTTTCGATTTTTGATCTCATGGTAATTATTAGCAAACGATTAAAAATTAGTACATGCACACACGCAGATGAAACGTCATGGTTATTGTAAGCGGCAAAGGATTACAATAATCGCAGGATGCTATTAGCAAATCTCGTCGACGCCACATTTTAAAACGGATTTTTAGCAAGGGATTGAGTAACGGTAAATAAACAGAACTGTGGGGTCGTACTTGATGTGAAGGATCGAGAAAACGGCTTTGGGGGGGGAATGTTCCTATAATAGCAAGTTAATATAATTTTACTTTCACCTATTACGGTGTATAGGGGTAATTGTAGTAGTGTGACATCATTATTTGGTGGGTGTTTTGAACATTGTGAGTTTTCGAACAGTGCCAAGATGGTGGCAGGAAGTCCTTGGAAACTTACAGGCGTATTCCAGAAATCCACTCAAGTGTAAGTGGGGTAAATGCGAGTGTTAGGATCAAAATGCATCTATAGAAATACCCTCATATTTTAGAACATTCACATTCGCCTTTGTGGCTGTACTAAAATTGTTGGCCCTTACCTTAGAAGTTTACACTCACATTTGCCCTCTCACACTCACACTTGAGGGGATTTCTGGAATACGGCTGTTAGGGCTCGATTATGCAACGACAGTTTTCTGGCTCACTAGCTTTTACTTGATCAATACTAAATCTGATGGCTGCTTCTCGCCTTTACCGGAGTATGCGGCTTTCGAGTTGTCTATGCTTATTAGTAACCATGGCAACGACGCAGACGCAAATCTTCCCCTCGTGCCTCGTGACACGGCGTACGATGCTTGCAACATTTGAGCGTCGATTTATGACAACAAGAAAACAATTTTTACTGCAGTACAGGACGATGGACTGTTTTTTTTGTATGCCGGCATTCGATGGTTTGTCTTCGATTCGATCGCCACGAAATGGACGCCATGTTGGATTTTGAATTCTCGCTGCGAGAAGCTATTTATTCTACCGACGTTTGATCATTGCTAGAAGCTGTACTTTGAGGGAGAATAGCAAATTTTGGAAATAGCGTGAAATGACAACAATCTTGTGGCAAAATTTAAAATTACTGTAGCACTTTGTTCTTTATCCGTGTTGTTATTTATAATACATACAATTTGTTGTCTATTACCGCATTCGTTTAATAGCAACGGGAAACTAATCATAATAAATAACGGTTGACTAGCAAATAGCAATCGGCGAGTGAGAATGAATTCTTGCATAAACGAGCCCTTAGAGTAACTTATTTGGTTGATATCCGTGTTTATTTGATTTTGATGTCGGGTGCCGTTGAAAATTGATCTATGTAACTCGGGTTGCGAAAAAATACCCTGTTGCAAGTACTAATCGCGTAGATCGTGCCAGATGTCGCGGTCGTAATCCTCTGATCTAGATTAATTTTAGACGGTTGCCTGTATATATTGCATAAAAATTACGCTTCAGACAGTAAACCACACAACCAAACAAACCATGGTCGCCGAGCTTGGTTCCTGAGGGTAAGTGGGGGGAACAGGGGGCTAACACTGCAAACGAATCTACTATCGACCAATCAGAAACGTTGCCGTTGCATTTATTTGCATTAATTCACCGTGGTCGGTGCGGGCAAGTTTATGTTTCGTTCGGTGTTATAATTCTAAAAGTTAGATTCAGAAAATTGTGATTAAAGGTTCACGGTATCTTAACAGCAAGTAGACGTAAATAAATTGCTTTTTGCTCAAAAGCCAATACGATTTTGTACGATCTTGCTGTCGCGTGAATGAGAATCGACACGATGACGAATCGTTCTGGTGACGATTCTGGGTTAAAAACGCTGCCAATTCGTGACGTGTGGAAACAAGGAGAATTATTTTTGCTTGAGCCAACCGGGTTAATTTTTCCTGATAGGATTAAATGACAGCCAATATCGTGCACAATTAAAACCACACTACGTTTCGGGAGGACAACCTTCCGTCGTCAGGTAAAAATAAACGCTAAAACATTAAAAAAATTCGTGGCAGTATCTGCCGAGTCACCAAGTCTATAAAAACAAACCATTCAGGCATGGTCAAGGCCTAAAACTTTAAAATGTGAAAAATATTTAACATACCAATTGATACACCATGTTACTAGATAGGGAGGTAGTATGGTTTCAATTGTGCACGATACTGGCTGTCACTTAATCTTATCTGCTAAAAAGTGCTGAAACTACTCAATCAGTACTTTTCCTGCATGGGCAGCACAGGTTGTTGTGACAAAATGAACCTGAACACATTTGGTGGCATCCTTTTGGTGCCATGCTGAAAGGTCAGATGGTAAAAGAAATTTAAAATCGTCAGCATAGCTGAAAGCGTCAGAGGAAATGCTCACTATTAGATCGCTCGTAAAGATATTAAAAAGGCCGGAGGGTCTTCGGAGGTGACGGAGGACCAATTATTAGAAAACGAACAAAGGCAGAATAAAATCGCTGGGTTGGAGCATAAATGGGCAGGGGCTCCCCGCAGCTTATGAACCCTAGCACACAGGACTTCGCGTTCAGCTATACCAGCCAGGAACGTGTAATCGATGCTACATGTAACGTCGTCTGACGACATGAGCTAATTGATGCTACATGTAACGTAAATTAAAATCCCCATATAGTTCCATTTTAGCGTTTCTTCCTCTTTTGAAAGCGTTGCATGCTGAGGTATAATATGTGATACATTAAATATGTTGCTGTTTAGAAATAAAATCTGGATTATTGCATTAACATAAAATTGTAAACGTGCGTTCAGCCATATAACAACTATACGCTAGCTGTAATTTTTGTTTTATTCCACACATTTTAAAATTAAAACATGAAAACTAAGTTTTCTGTAGTTTTAAGTGCAGGGTAAGAAGCCTATTCAAATCTGGGTAACTCAAATTAGTAGTCCAGGAGAGATATCACATTTTGAACTCAGCATTTTTTTTTTTTTTTAACTAAAAGGTGTGCAACAAAAAAAATACAACCTAAATTTTGGTCTGACTTTTGATTCTGAAAGTGTTGTTATTATTATTTTTGAACAAAAGTTGAAATTTCTTTGAAGGTCTTTTCCAACAATTTCGAAAAATAGGACCCAATTTTTTGAGGTCAGAATTGGATATTTAGCTAAAAAAAAAAAGTGGTCCATAAATGTTCATTTTGTCTTTTAAACTTAGAAAAAAGTTTGGACCAAAGTCCAATGGTTTTATAAATAATTGCTCTATTAAAATGATCACTTTAAAATTTTTGACTTAAAAAAAATTTTAGGATTCTTAATATGCAGAGCTAAAGATTACCTTAACAAAACTGCAGATTATCTGCAGACTTGGGACTTGTCTTCATAAAAACTACAGATTATGTACAGACTTGGACATTGCCTTTATAAAAACTGCAGATTATCTGCAGACTTGGGACATTGCCTTCATAAAAACTGCAGATTATCTGCAGTCCATAATTTAGTCTGCAGATAATTTGTAAACTTTGAAAATTATCTGCAGATTCTGTGAAAAAGCTTTAAAAAACTGTAGATTATATGCAGATTTTTTTTAGCCCGGATGATGATCGGAGGTTTCCCGGATTGAATCCCTGGGATGGCATCTCCCTTCACCAGATTTCTTCTTCTCTAAAAGTCTGGTAATGTTCAAAATTGAGCCGTTTCAGCCATACAAGCATTAATTGCTTCGGCTGACATAAGGCTCGTCAAAATTAATTAAAAAAAAAATACTGTGGGATCATATTTTGTTAACGGTTTACGTTGGACGAAGGCAATTTAAAAGTTTATTCCATTTTTAGTTGGGTTAGGCTACCTCTTAAAGAAGCAAAGAAAGGTTAAACTGATTAGCATTTAAATTGGTAAAGTACCGTTGTCAACAAATAGTACAGGAATTAGAAAGCAAACACTGATGTATAAAGAGTGCCAACAAACCGTGGTACATCTGGAAAGTTTAAACCAGTCTGTTTCTTGGATTTTGTTTTGTCATCTTTCTGGTTTTTTTTTTTTGTTTTGTTTTTTGGTTGAATTGATGCTAGGTTTTTTTTCCCCTGCACGCGTTTCAGTCACAAAAACATTGCTCGGCCCTTGGAATAAATTTTAGTTCACCACCAAATTCAAGAAGGCAATCGCTTTTAATGGGAGGTGTCTTTGGGTTCACAAATGGTTTTATAATGTTCAAGTTCGACAGTACGGCACAGATAGCATTAGCAGAAATGTTAGGCTTAGAAATGAAGGTCAAGATCCATCCATACTTTACACATAAACCGTATTGATGCAGTTCGTGATGACCGTTTTTGGCACTTCGCTTTTTCACTGCATTCCGTCAGTTTTGTGTTGCACTTACTAGCAGCAAGAATTTATAACACGGTCGTCTCTGTTCCGTTTTTCAACAGGCCACGCGACGCCCACTTTCTCTTGCTCATTGAGTCATTATCAAACAAAAATGCTCGACTACGCGCTCCTGGACAGTCGCCTAATCGGCGAAGTCTCACAGGCTGCGGTTCATAAGCTGTGGTGAGCCCCTGCCGCATAAATGTACTAATACAGCTAAACGTCTTTTGATGAAAGGTTCCCAGACGGGAGACGCTTATGAACATATGAATGCGTACACGTCTGTAGGCAAGGGGAGGGAGGGGGGGGGTCCCAAATTCCAAACCATTGCTTTCTGGAGTCCTTCCGGCGCCTTGTAACGCCAACATGGCGCCAGCTAACTTCCTGTTCTCGTCTGAATGCGATCCGCGAGAGGCGCCACTCCCACAATCTATTTATTTATTTATTTACTTTACAAAATTATTGTAACGCCTTAAAAATAGAAAAATAGAAATTTCACAGCTACTATCTCAGTTGGCCTTGTATTACTACTCCGAGTCTCGCAAAACGGTGCAACAACAAGATGCGCGGATGGAGATCTGCGCGTGGCTGTTATAGGACAAGGATCGAGAAAAATGCCGTAGGGAGGAATGAAGGTTACGACCAGTCCTCCCCCCCTTTGGCCGCATCGGGGGGGGGGGGGGTCGAAAAATGGAATGTAAGGTAATATAATCAAGGACATTCCGTCGAACCATACAGGCTCTCCTTTATGTCATTCCAGGTATGATTCCGCCATTGAACTGATAGACTCGACGTGGTATAGATGTCTCTAGCCAAGGTGGTGACCAGACTTGACGAGCGTACTCCAGTGTTGCTCTCGCAAACACGGTGAAACCCGAAATTAATCTTCTTAAAAAGCTTCTTTAACGGTACATTTCTGTTTGTCGTATAACAGCCACGCGCACATCTCCATCCGCGCATATTGCCGTATATAACCGGAAAGAATTTCTTATTTTAACATCACACTTTATAATTTTTTTAGGCTAGTATCTTATAGTTTTTCTTCGGCGATCTATTGGCATAAATAATTTTAATGTGTACCGCATTAGACTTTTAGATTTTTGAGTCCATGGTAATTGTTAGCAGTCGATTAAAAATTAGTACACGCAAACACTCACAGATAAAGACGTCGCGGTTATTGCAAGGTAAATGTTAGCAGGATGCTATTAAATCACTTCCCAATATTCAACAAAAAATCTCCTAGACGCCACATTTTAAAACGGATTTTGAGCAATGGGTTGACTAACCGGAAGTAAATAGACCTATGGGTCCGTACTTGATGTGGTGGATCGAGAGAAATGGCGTTGGGAGGAATGTACCTTTAAGGACGTTGGGAGGAATGTACCTTTAAGCATCCACGCAGTCTGACATAAACCAATACCCGTCGTAGCATCCAGGTACTGCAGTTTCATCTCTTCAGAGTCTGACAGTTTCGGAAGCGGTCTAGCGCACACCTATTTTGCATACGACTTGAGTACATAGGATGACATCACTACAGCGCCGTCCGCAGAGGGATGCCGGATGCGGATATTTTAGCGGCCAAATGAGTGACCAGTTCACGCATTGTTTCCTCGCTCTGCCGCTTAAATTTCACTTCTTTTTCGCAGTGGCGCTGCACTCCTAAACATTGCGTCACCATACTTCAACGTCGCCCTCAAACATCATTAATGAATTCCCTAACCATGTCCATAAAATTCAATAATGATGAATCAGGGCGTGTCGTATGACTCGTTGTGGGTTCAGGGGGCGTTTAGATGTGCAGGTGTTAGAAAACCCCTCCTGCCCACTGGCCGGATGTAGATCTACATTAACAGTAATGGTGCGTTACAAGCCTTCATTTCCTTTCGATCATCGGCAGAGAAAAGACCGGTGATTGTGAGCGGGCGTTTATGTAACACCCGATTTCCCCTCATCGGTTCCTCCTGCTAATTTTATTCCCTCTCCCCCGCAACCCCCCCCCCTCCCTCTTCGCATGAATCAAACTTTCTCCCTTCCCCGGACGCTGACCAATTGCACTAAGTATGGACGCACGTGCCATTGATTAGGGTCACGTGATCGGCCGGAAAGAGGCTGATGTGACTACGTGATGTGGTAAATCTAAGTAGGCACCTGCCTGTGGTAACGTCAGCCAAAACGACGGTATTGTGTAACAGTAGCTTTGTTTTGGGGGAAAAAAATGATTCACTATCCCATTTTCTTTTTAATTGCATTTGATTGACGTGCAGCGCGAAGCAGGGTGAAGAAGCTTCTCATCCGATTCTGATGTATGACTGTCTGTCTGACGGTATACGTGATAACTTTCGAAGCCGTTGCCCGATTCACCTGAAATTTTCTGCACGCGTTCTGCGTTCTATTTGCGGCTCAGGTTCGTAAATCAACAAAATTGGAAAAAGAACATTTTGCCGGCCCTCAGCCTGGCCGGCTAAAAATGGTTTCTTTTTTTGCCTAAAACATACTTAACCTGATAATTTTCCATTACATTGTCCTCAATGGAATGTCTCCCTGGAGGTTTTTCAGTTGCTTGTAGCCGCCTGCTTGCATGTCCCTACTGCATCTGCATGACTCAGTCCTCCTCTATATAAAGCAAGAGCGTGGTCAGTTCCGGCATTTATTTTCCTCTCAATCTGTCAAGCGGTGACTCGAGAGGGGGGGCATGGCGGGCCTTTGGTTAAGTATTTTTTAGGCAAAAAAATAAACCATTTTTAGCCGGCTAGGCTGAGGGCCGGCAAAATGTTCTTTCTTATTTGCCAAACATGTTAACCTGATAATTTTGCATTATCAGCTGACCTCGTCAAACGTGGTGGCGGGCACCGATCTGACGGAGCGCCCCAGGATGCAAGCTGGCGTTCCCCAAACATTTTTATTATGGTAAAAATTTGCACTTTTTCCAGAACAGGGTGATGAGACAGGAAGTTGGATCTCGTTGCAGGGTTTGGTGGCCCTGTAAAGGACCGTTGTTGTATGATGGATCTTGCTTCCTTCTATGGATGGATTGCTTCCTTTAGTGGGTGGCTTGCTTCTGCTACGTTCTGTGTGCTTAAGGGGGCCTGACCACATTTCTGGCTGCGACGATTGGTCCCAGCCGGTGTGGTCCCTTCTCTTCTCTTGACATGTTCCTCAGGTAGTGGGAGGTGAATGTCGTTGAGTGACGCCAGGATGCTGCTACAAGAATTTCCTCCACGGGTGTGGCGTTGTGATGTATTCATGATGTTGAAATCGCTCTGAGTTCATGTGCTGTTGTTCTTTCCCTACTTAGGTTGGTTGTGCCGTAGGCGACATCGGTTATTTTCCTTATCCAACGGGAAATCATTCCAGCTAAGGGTTCTCCTGTTTGTAAGTCAACAGATTGGAAAAGTTGGTTTCAGCCTTTTCGAATGTTCTCGTGTTGGGTTCGGGTTAGGTAGAAGAGGAGTGCTCGGATGGGGCATAAAAGACGTTCAGCTTCGTCTCCTGTTATGTTGGAGAGAGCTGGAAAAGTAATGGGTTTCGAGGGCTCGGATGGTTTCTGTGTTTTGGCTCGGAATCCTGCCCTTGGGTGAAGGGTTACTGACGAGAAGTTTGGGCCGAAAATGCACTAGACTGGGTCGGCTGATGAGGCTTCGGTTTTGGAACAGCGGGCGCATGTTGCTAGTGTTGCGAGAAAGATGGTTTTTGGGGTTAGGAGATGAAGGGAGCTGTCGTGCATCACTTCGTAGGTGGCTTCAATTAGGGATTGAAGAGCGATTGACAAATCCTAGTCTGTGACAATTCTTTGCGTTGTGGGTCGTTCGTTTTCGAAGGGGCGGAGGAGTGACGAGATCCGGTAGTCTTCGAGTAGTTTTTTTTTTTATGCTGCTTTGAAGACCGAGTTTAGGGCTGGATGGTAGACGAGAATTGTTGAGCCTTGGAGCTTGTCTGTTAAAAAGGTCGGTGAAAAATCTTAAGTAGGTCGGGTAGAGAGGGGTCAATTGGATTAATTTTCCTTGAGAAACATCAATGAAACCATTTGGACCAGTGGCCGTCATACATTCTGTTTGTTGAGTCTCTGGTAGCTTTCGGAGCGATTCGGATGGCATCCTTTTGATGAATTACAGCCTTTTTAAGGAGTTTGATGATAGTAGTCACCCGTGTAGGTTTAGGCTGGTCAGGTTTGGGTGGAGTTTTGACCCCTTTTGTTGTAACAGACGATCTGGAAGAAGAGGGTGGCTTCATGGAGTGTCGACTAGTGGGGCAGCAGGTGTGGGAACTATGGTGTCGACGGCCAGAAGGGGCTATGAGGAGGAAGATAACCATGGAATGAAGTCATGATAGTGTCATGAGACGGAGACATTTTTCTTGATTTTTGACTCAATTGTTTAAAATCATGAAGAAGAAGGAAGTGTGGTTGTGAATTCCTTCTTTGTTGGAGTCAATCGAAATCGGAGTGCATGTCGTTTGTATAGCTGTGACAATTTATGTCCGGAAGCCTGGTAAAAGGTAGTGTGGTCGTGGCACCTTGATGGATGGTGTTTGCCGGGGTGAAGCCTGGGTGCCGGGAGAGCTTTTCGAGAGATTTGGAGAGATTTTCGAGTGAAAAGTCTTTCCATTTAAAATTTGACGTTGTTGGAAACGGCTTGTTGATTGGGGTGGCGAGAGCCATCGGACGGTGTTGTTTATGATCATGGTCGACTCTAATTTCACGTGAGAAGAGGACAATCTGCCCGGGCAAGTGCAGCGAGGTTCTTCGAGATGGCTTTGTTGATGGTGAAAGCCCTCGTTGGTGGGTGGCGATGGTTGCAGAGTGTGGGGAGAGGACTGTTGAGTTGGTGGATCTCCGAGGCACTTCTTGGCTGTTGTTGAACAATGATTTGAGCTACAGGTGACAGGATGAGATGTGACGGAAGGACGGTAGTTTTGGTAGTCTCGACCCGTCTTTCTGATGAATGGGCCATTGGCTGCCTGGGGTTGGAAGGATCGTGGCATTGGGTGGTTGACTGTGAGTAGGTCTGGTGGTGATGAAAGGGTAGAGGTTACAGTGGGCTTGACCGTCTCCCTGAAGAAGAGGCCGTCGGATGGTTGAAGATGGCAGGACCATGGGCGATTGATGGGACTGGTGGTGACAAAAGGGTAGAAGTTACGGTTGTCTAGGCCGGCTGGGGATAACAGGATCGAAGGCACATGATGGATGACGCGTTGTGACGAAAGGACGAAGGTTGTGGAGGGCTTGACCGCCATTGTGATGTACGGGGCTAGCTGGCAAGGACAGTCGGTAATGAGGTCAGCGAGAGAGACCGACCTGGTGAAAGAGCTCGTGGTGGTGAAAGGACGGCTTTCAATGACGATCTTTTCTTTCATTGGAGAGACCTGGTGAAAGGGCTCGTGGGGGTGAAAGGACGGAGTTCTATCACGACGTTTGCTTTCATTAGAGACCTAGTAAAAGGGCTCAAGGAGGTGAAAGGACGGAGCTCAATGACGATCTTGCTTTCATTGAAGAGACCTGGGGAAAGGGCTTGTGCTGATGAAAGGATGGAGTACAATGACGATGTTTGCCTTCAATGGAAGCGGTGAAAGGGCTCGTGGTGGTGAAAAGACGGCTTTGGGTGTGGTAGTCATCGGGAGAGGACGGATTCATTTTTCGTCGTCAGG
This sequence comes from Lithobius niger, assembly GCA_023313725.1. Lineage (NCBI taxonomy): Eukaryota > Metazoa > Arthropoda > Chilopoda > Lithobiomorpha > Lithobiidae > Lithobius > Lithobius niger. The sequence goes on along the minus strand of JAHWFP010222982.1, from coordinate 18,254 downwards.
GCGAAGGTTTGTTGGTATCAGCATGGCTCTTGATAATGAAGCTTGACGAAAGTAGGATCATCAAGGCGAGATGAAGAACAGGAACCGGGCCCAGCAGGCGGTGCAGGTGAGGGGTCCCTATGACCAAAGGACGGACATCATAATCGCCGCATGAGTGAGAGCTTCTTGGTAAAATGAGGATCCTCAGCCAAAGGGTGGAAGGGAAAGCAGGGCCTTGGGGCGGCAGCCATCCAACGAAACCGCGGATGGAAAGAAGCCCGCTTCCTCTTGAAGAAGTGGTGAAAAGAGGCTCAGCAGCTGTCGTTGTGGCGTCGGCATCATCAGGAGAAATCAGACGAAACGCTGTTGAGCCCTTCTTGATGAAAGGACACCCAGGGTTGATTGCAGCAGATTTGGGGGGGGGCTGTATTTGAGATGGCAGCCAGTAGGAGCTTTCCCCGTAGGGAACCTTATGAGCTGCGTCCTTTCATTTCCCGTGCATGACAGGTGAGAAGTGAAGCTCGGCTTGTGGATGAGTGACGAAAGCTGGGCTTGGTGTCGGCAGGACAGGAGGTGCGTTTTCCCTGGGGAACACTAATAAGTTGCGGCCTTTAGTTTCCCGTCCGTTACAGGCGAGAAGTTAAGACCGGGCTGTGGTTGAGTGACGAAAGCCGGGCTTGAGTCGGCGGGCCAGGAGATGCTTTTCCCGTGGCGAATGTTGATGAGCTGCGTCCTTTCGTTTCCCGTTCGTGACGGGTGGGAAGTGGAAGCCGGGCTTGTGGCTGAGTGACGAAAACTGGACTAAAGTCAGCAGGTTAAGAGGTGTATTTCCTGGGGGGGGGGGGGGAAGCTGATGAATTGCAGCCTTTCATTTCCCATGCGTGACAGGTAAGAAGTGAAAGCCAGGCATGTGGTCGAGTGACCAAAGCTGGACTTGAGTCGGTGGGTGAAGAGGTGCGTTTCCTGTAGGGGACACTGATGAGTTCCGACCTTTCATTTCCCATGTGTGACAGGGGAGGGGATGATCAGGTTGTAGGTGTTGTCGCCCGTGAAGTGGATGAGCTTGGCGGCCGATAGAGGTGCTGGTGGCGGGCCTTGCGGGCTGACGACAGGCAGCGCTGTGGTTGTGGCCGAAAGGGATGTCGGTTTTCATTCCTTAGTCGTGGACGAAGGGATGGGAGAGTGACGCTTGCGGTTCTTGTGGCTGACGTTACCCATTCTTGAGTCTCTGCCTTGCGTGTGGGCAAAGAGCAAAATGGGGAAAGCTTTGGGGTCGATCGTGCGTTTTGACAAAAGACTGAGTCGACCAGATTGTGGGCTTCACTGCAGGTGACGCTGTGGTCTCTGCGAGAAAACTTGGACAAAAGGTCGAGTGGAGATCTTCGGGCAGGCAGCTGGTTCTGCACGGCTGAAGCTTGAAAGTTTTGCGTTTCAGATAGCTGGTTCTGCACAGCTGAAGCTTGAAGGTTTTGCGTTTCGTTTCATGGAAGAATTCTCTGGGTTTACGGAGGTCTTCTTCCAAGGCCGAAAGGATGGGAGGAGGCGGTGTCCGTTGGCCGTCTTGAAACTGTGAGACGTTTTCGTCGTTGGCGAAGTAGGCGATTCAGTCTAGGCCGGCCGCCCAGCGGTCGCCGCGGACGTAAGGCTGGGGGTTTCCAGGTGAAAGAGCAGCATCCGAAGCCGGAGCAATGGGCACAAACTCGTTGAGAGCTGAGCCGTCTTTGGCAGTGGCCATCTTGCGGGCGTCAGACGGACGAAAATCCAAATTCTGGACGAAAGGCGAGAGAACGATGAGCGAGGTGACGCGTAGGAACCTCTGGAGGAAAATAAATGACGGAACCAGCCACGCTTTTGCTTAATGTAGAGGAGGACTACGTCGCGCGACACAGTAGGGACATGCAAGCAGGCGGCTACAAGCAACCGAAAAACCTCCAGGGAGACATTCCATTGAGGACAATGTAATGCAAAATTATCTGGTTAATAATTTTGTTTGGCAAGTAAGTAAGGGATTTTTGGAGTCTTGACTCTCAAATATGTAATAGATATCAGAGAAATCGGCGGTTAACCGGCGATAATTGCTCGTTTGCAAGAACGGGGCAGTTCAATGCCGAGGGGGTGGGGGGGGGGGAGTAACCTCGCGAGTACGAGAGTGCGAGTGTGATTCCCCCAAATCCCGAGACATTTGACTGCCCCGTTTCGAGCAAATGGGCTATTATAGCCGGTTCATAGCAGATTCGAAAAGGGTATAAAAAAATCGTAGTACTGAAGATGCTGTTTTAAACTTGCTCGCCCAAACTTACAAGGCATTAGACTCTGGCAAAGTTGTTTTCGGGACGTTCTTGGACTTGATGAAAGCATTTGACACTGTTAATCATGCAAGATTATCAGAAAAAATGGAACTTTATGGAATTCGGGGAGTTTCTTCTGACTCCTGGTTCGCTGAACTATTATTAAATCATTTTTTGCATCACGTCTAAAAGCTGTTGCTTTCCCCATTTCTATTGTTTTGTAGATCAATTATGATTTTGTTCCCGCCTATCCTTGTAATTTTGACATAATGTGTTTGTATAGTTTGTTTTTGTTTTTGTGTACGGATGCACCGAATACAAAATTTGCCGAATACCGAATACACAACCGATACCTTGCCGAATACCGAATATGTAACCGAATACTCAACTTGCCAAATACCGAATACCGAATATACAACCGAATAGTTAAACTACCGAATACCGAATTATTCAGTCCTGTGCCGAATAATGGCCGAATATGCCGAATACAGAATCACTCGGCCGAATACTTAACCGAATGTGCTGCCGAATACCTGTAATTAATACATATTTGATAATTTTTCCTTCTTTTAGAAATATCGGAAGACAATTCATCATAAACCAAAAACTAAATGCTTAGCTAAACCTTCTTACATTAACACAACTGCATAAATATACACTAAAAAGATATTCGGCCGAATACCAACAAATCTGAAACTATTCGGCCGAATACCGAATATCACTATTCGGCCATAATCAGTATTCGGCCGAATACCGAATATCACTATTCGGCCAAAATCAGTATTCGGTCGAATACCGAATATTTGAATTTTTGGCCGAATACCGAATAATTACCGAGTATTCGGTACATCCCTAGTTATGTGCACTCTTTTAATGATTTCGTGCAGGTAATCCTATATTTTGAACGTTGGCATTTTTTATCAAGTGTTTTTCTTTTGAATTTAAGTGTGCCTTTGACCCACATGCGGGCATTTGCTGATGTGGTTTCTGGGGTGTTACTTTCGTAATTGACTTTTGTATTTTACATTGAAATAAACCCAACTAATTTCTCATGGATATGTGTTTTAATGGGACGGTGTGACGTCACGCTAACATCGAATTTAAAAATTTAAAAATAAATTTATTTTTAAATTTTATTTCACGAATTAAAAATTCTTTACATACGACTGATGCAAATTCCTGAACGGAAACTAACAGCTACGGAAAAACGTGCTTTTTTTCTGTCCTAGTTTCGGAATTTCGAGTTTACGGCAAGGCCGTTTCCCCCCCCCCC
>JAHWFP010222982.1:0-14614 GCA_023313725.1 Lithobius niger | reverse complement strand
ATATCAGAGCCAAAAAGGCTACCACCAAGTTATTACATTTAGTCGCCAAGCTAATCCCACCGAGCATTAGATCAAAGGTTAAATCAAAAACCTGACCATTGCTCCTATCGGTAGCAATGGCCAAGTTTTTGATTTAACGTGTGAAGTAATAGTCGGTGGAATTAGCTTGGCAACTAATGTAGTAACTTGGTGGCAGCCTTCTTGGGTCTGATATCACTACTTTGATTTGCTGAAACTTGGCGGGTTCTTTCACCCTTGTGGGTTTTGTTTTAGATATCACTTCTTTATTTTTTTGGTGGCATCTTATTTTAGCCACTGTCCAGTTATCTAGTATCAGGCCAAGTTTGGTCGAAAAATATTGAATATGAAGCGGAGATATTAATTTTTTTATAGTTTTGCTACAGTGAGGACTTCAATCATATAAATTAAAGCGTTTGCTGATTTGCATTTAACCATCAACAATAGGTAGCGCGGACTGCGGATTTATTAAAAGCTTAGTGGCCCGAAGCCTCGCGCCCTACTACAAACAAGTAGCGGTCCCATTTTATCGACAATAATGCGTTGCCGATTATTTTTGGCAGTTCGTTTGCATTGTTATTCGTGAACACTAATAACGAGTAATGCTTATTTTGATCACCGGTGGCATTTTAGTCGCCGGTGGCAATCTTTTTAGTTAATGCCTTCACAAACGTCAAACCTTAAAAGGCACGTATTGGACTTAAAAGAGTGCTGAATACCAAATTTCATTCATACCTGTCGCATAATTTATTTTATATGAGCGGAATTAGTCAGTAGTCAGCTGAAATCAATGATCTTCACGCACTTTTATCACCTTGATACAGTTTGTGCACTTGATTGCTTGTCAGGGCACAAAGACTGCCCATTTCCGACAATTTTCAAGCTGTTTCGCCGCATAGGTATGTATCCTCATCATCGTGAAATACGCTCAACTCTGGTTTCACTGAGATAAAGTACCAAAGCAAGTGGCTACGCAACAACAATCCAGGAGTTAAATAATGATTTTCTTACAGTGAAGTTACAGTGAAGTGTGACACTTATTGAACTTGGCGGGCGGACCACTAGCGTGGTCCTTGATTGGAATGTAAAGCACCCTATGGGCTTGAGTCGTGGTTTAGGTATATTTCAAAGTGTCAGTAGCCTAGTTTTCGTACCGTCGGGACAAATGGTTGCTGGGTTGGGTTTACCATAGTGTGCAAGTCTTTTTTTTCCCCGTGTTGGTGCGAAAAATGTCGCCAGTCGGAAATGTACCTGTTTACATTGGTTGCAATAGGATGTGCTGGTTGAATTTCTGCGGTGTACGGTAGTTATGAAAAGTTGGTCGTTATATGTCACCTATTGGAGCTGTCACTTGGTGGAGTCGGGGTTGTGAAGACCCCGTAAAAAGAGCTAGATTATCAAAAACGTGTGGGTTATCAAAAAGTGTGGGTTGTCAAAATTAGCCTACGGTGGCGTGTGTGGGTTTGTCAGATTAACCGTATATGCAACGACTACACTTTTAGCAGGGGGATGTGTTAGCGTGACGTCACCACCGTGCATTAAAAAATATATAAATCCGATATCATTAATCAGGTATTAATACTGTTAAAATCGGGCGTTTTTTAGGTCCGAGAAATCCCGCACTCACAGCATCGGCTTGATAAAATACGCATTTTAAATATCCATAAAGCAACTCCAACAGCCTTTCCACCTGTTTACTGCAACGTGCTCCAAGGCTAGGACTGTGAAGGCTGGAGTGTGATCGTGTGGTACGTAATTAAGAATGGTGTAGCAAATCGCGGAGTATCTTATTAAGACTATGCGTAGTGGCTAATTAAGGAAGAGAAGATGATTCCTGCACGTAATTACGACGGTGTAAAAAGTGTAAGAGCATATTAATTCTGATCGGAGGAATCACCAGTCTACAGGAGGAGTTGAAAGCCTATTTCTCAACTTAATTAACTGCGTGTTTTTTTTTTTTCTGTCTGCTTAAGTAGTAATCCTTTCATCCGGCGTTGTTACATTTCTCTTAAACAGGCAAATGATGTGTAAAATAAAAATACTTCGGTCTACACTTGGGGAACGCATATAGTATCTGTTAATTTTGGATTTGGCTTTTTTGTTTTGTTAGGCCTATAGTAGGGGAAGTGCATCTCACACGACAAAATAGTACACACCAAGACCGATTCACCTTTTGATTTGTAACCCTTTGGTAATTTTATTTTACGGGGATTAGGCATATACCATTTTTGCGCTCAGGGTGCACCTTGTAGTTACATAAGCTGCTTGGCGCCCTGTCAACTTCCGTTTACACCGGAACTTGGCCGAACGCCAACAGCCGGATAACGAGCCTGCTCTATTGTTCAAACCAGTTAGAGCCGGCTCCAACCTGTTAGCGGTTACGCAACGTAATGCCTCAGGCTACTTCTATTGTTCAGCCCCGCGTATAAGTACGAGGCCCTGGACAACGGTAAGCCACTTGTATTGCTGTGGGGCAGGCAACTCGACAGGTTGTCTCCCTGGACTCGGCTAAGGATAAGACCAAGCTCTTAAATTTGTGTTATATGCCTAATATGTGTTCTCAGTGCATAGTCCCCTAGCTATGCAGTAAGGAGTAAATTGGCTTTAAGATTATTCTTGACTTCAATCGTCTACTCCCTGAGTACGTCACACAGCCACTCACATGTTTTTTTTTTCTAAAGAGTCAGTGAGTCAGGAAAAAAGTACAAAAATGTAAGGAAAAAGTCAGGAAATTTCAACGAGGTTTTTTTGGGTAGACACCCTGCTAAAAAATACGACCAAGACCGGGTTCGATTCTGGTGAAGAGAAGTGTATATATGTGCGGGTTTTTCTCCAGTTGTTTCCCGTCCGCGGGTTTTTCCAGTTGTTGCGCGAGGGTTTCCTCTGGGTACTCCGGTTTCCTCCTTTCTGCGGCAAACAACAACTGACACGATGGTGGTTCTTTCCACTTAACATGTGCTGCTCGGGCCTTCAACAAGTTCTAATCTTATTGAGTGGCCGAGAACGTCTATTCTATTTCATTCTAAGAATAAGAACCGATGTATTCGGATTTTGTAAACATGTAAAAAAAAACCCGCAAGCATCATGAGTAGCTTATATTATCAGGGGTGCTGCCGGGAGTACCAGCTTTTTTCACATTTTTTTCACATTCTCACTTTTAATTTTTTTCACATTTTCTGCATACCCGCTTTTCATTTTTTCACATTTTTCACATACCTGCTTTTTATTTTTTCACATTTTTCACGTACCGACTTTCATTTTTCGTATCACTATTTCTTCGTTTTCATATATCACATCAGTTTCACATTTCTTTAATAAAGATTTTTCTTTTCCGGTAACCATTGTAATTTCTCTGTAATTTCACTCGCGAAAGCGACTTCAAAGTGACTCCAAAGTGACTCCGCCCATAAACCAACCAATTTTCTTTTGTGTGTTTAACCACAGGCATGCTTATGTAATTCCAGGCCCAAAATTAGGGTGGATAATTTTATTGGTTTTACTTAGTTTGTACGTTTTGCCTGCGTTTTGCCTTATTTTCACACCATTACTCGTATTTTTCACATTTTTTCACATTTTTCACATATAATTTTACCACTGGCAAATTTTTACATTTTTCACATTTTTTCACACCGGCAGCATCCCTGATTATACAAGGGCTTCTCTCAACAAACCCTCTACCTGGTGGAGAAATGTGTTCGAACCGCGGTAAATGCATGGAATTTTTTTTTTCAAATATTCACAGTAAATTCTTTAATTTAGTTATCAAGGAGCACACGACAGTTCGTGTTACTCCAATTCTTGTACTATTTGTCGAAATTGTGCTCGTAATTCTCACTGCTATAATTTCGAGGTTCGTTTCAAGTTTTTGTGAGCACAGTTTCTACTGACGCCATTCATCAAGTGACCAAAACTCTTGCTTAGCCCTACTTTCCACAGTTTTTTTTCCTTTCACACAAGCCTCAAATCGAGCGTCACACATCGGAAACAGATTCTTAACATACATGAAAAAATTTTTTTTTAAATACTAGAATGCTGTATTGACAAAATTCGAGGTTCGATTCACCTTTAAGAATCGCACACAGGCTTATGTCAGTTATTAAAAATCAGAAAATCTGCTGATTGTCTACTTTCAACGTTGTTTTGTTTTAATTTGGTGACTTACATGGCATAGACAAAGCCACAGCTGTGCTGGCTACATGTATGGAAAAACAAAAAAAAAAGTTCAAAATAACTCTTGCTTCAAATTTGAGGTTTCTGTTGACCTTTTAAAATGGCTCACAACCCTATTTTGGGCTCGTTAGTTTTAATCTGGGCTTTAGGAGAGAAGGAAAGAAAGCTGGCGCACTTGTCACTAACTCCACCTGTCGGAATGAAAGAAATTGTTGGGGTTGTGGAGCGTTAGTTTCTACCTTTGGTTTAACTTATTTTCGCACGTTAGCCGTAGGACCTTTACCGTGCACGAACTCAATGCGACTAAAGCCACGACCAGGTTCCCACCATCTCATGCTTTGATCTCTTTAGAGTTCTTCTCATGCAAAGTCAAGCCAACACTTTTTTTTTTTCATTCCTTTTTCTGTCCTCTGTTCTTTGCTTCTTTTTTTTTTCGTTTCATCCCGTTTCACTCTCTTTTCGTCACCACCTTTTCTTGTTCTCGCCGCGTTCCGGTCGGTCATGACGATGTTAAACGCAGCGGCACGCGACCGTATATTTCACGCTCACACGTTGTAGCGACGACGGCAGAGAGAGAGAAAAAAAAAGTGGATCCCAAAAAATAAAAAATAGCCTTGCCGAACTATACGAAAAACGGTCGCTAGCTTGGTGACGACGGGGCTATGAGTCCCCCCAGCCCCAACCCCCTTCCTCGATATGCAAATACCGGAATGACTACAATGTTCCACTAAAAAAATATAAAAAAAATTGCACCCCCGCCCCCCCCCCCCCCATGCTCAACGCACAGCTCCTAGTTTTCAGTATGACTCCTACCCCCCCCTCATTCATACCCCCCCCCCCCCCCCCCATCGTCGTTGTCCCTTCCCCCAATCCCCCTCCACGGCCTGATCGCAAGGCGAGAGCGTTTCTGAAATATCGTGGCAATTTCCTGCATTATTAATATGGCGATGAGGACTCCCCGTTCGTTATAAGCGAGAGAGAAAGAAGGAGGGATGGTACGATAGAGAAACAGACAACCAAACCGCTTCTGCTGTTCCTACTACTGTCAAGAATTACGAAAGCTTTTAGTTGGTTGGCGATGGTGGAAGCCCCCCCAACCCCCTCCCGCCTTTTATCGTCATGGCGCGAAAAGACAAAGAAAGGAGGAAAAAATGGAGGACACACACCAACCGATTCTGCGGATAAGCCAAGACGCTAAGTTAATTAGTTGCAGCTACCCAACTACAACCCCCCCCCCAGCTCCCCCAGCCGTCTAACACATCTTTCCTCACACATAGTCTCTCTCTTTCGCTAGCCGGGCCCGTGCATGCTGCGCGGATGTTTAAATTTCTAGGATTTAAAGGCGAGTTGCCACGTGGGGGGGGGGGGGGGTTGTAGTAACTCTTGCAGTTGCGATGGTCGCAATGTAGCTTCACAGAAGGGTTACTAGTGCGCTGCTTGACAAGGACCGCAGAAGCAGAGACAACATGGCGCTGGAAATCGGAGCTTAAGCCGGACCCACAATGGAGTTTTCAAAGATGCCGTCAAATAAACATTGCGCTGGCCCAGACTGCCAAAACAATTCGTGGTAATGTTACAAACCGCATGCATGGCAAATAATAATAATAATAATAATAATAATAATAATAATAATAATAATAATACAATATACCTTCACCGGTAAGTGGAAGGGTTGGGGAACCACTTACACCGTTCCTGGCAAGTAATGGTTTTAACGAAAGAACAATATAGTAGTAGTGATTTGCCAGAAGTGGTCGCTTAAGAAATCTGTGCAATGGTTCAGATTCCAACATTCTACGGAAAGCCGAAATTGTTGTTGCATTTACAGTGCTGGCCTGCAGAGAATTCCAAATTGGGACAAAGAAGTTCCGGCGACAGTCAAGACGAGAGGCTGGAACTAATAAGTTTCCAGTTGTGCCCCCGTGTGCTGATAGGACAATCAGGGAAATCAAAGAACGGGAGATCTACAGATATCAAATTATGGAGGATTATAAATGTCAATATTAAGTCAAATCTAATTCTTCTCAGCTCCAAAAGTAATAGATCAAGCTTTTCAAGTAGGCAATGTCCCACATACCCAGGAGGCTCTTCGTATGAAATGTTAGCTAACACAATGCACCTTCACGAAATTCGCTCGCTCTCATTGTTGTTTGCCGGCCATTTTTAAGCTGCGTGATCGCAACGTATACGGTGGCTTATTGGGACTCGCAACAACTTTTCTCAACACACACACACAAATTTTATGGAACGGAACAATATGGGCGCTGGCACGGGCACAGTTTACCATCTATCGTCCTAGACTGTAGTGTGTCTTATCCGGTGTTGGTACCCCGAAGTTCCGGTGTCATGCTAAAGCTCTGTGTATGTAGAAAAAAAAGTTGTAGCTTGTCCCAATGAGCCACCGTAGTAACAACACGCATTTCTTCCCATTTGCCCTTCAAACTCGTGCCCCCATGATTATGACGCTTGCCGAGTGGTGCTTTCCATAGGAATATACTCGCTCCCATAACGAAGTGAGTACATTGCTGTAAGTTCCCACAAACAAAGGTTTGTAGCACCTACCGCCATCTAACGCTATCAAGCAAAGGAATATGCACAACAAACAAGCAACGTGCCATCTTAACTATTGAGTAAAAATTTGGTACGTCCTCGTGTACAGGGAGCAAGCTGTAAAAATTAACGATATTAGAGCCACTAGATGGCGCCACGGTAGAGTCTTTGTATCATTCTACCGTGGCGCCATCTAGTGGCATTGCCGTCGTTATTCTTTACAGTATGCTCCCAGGTGGACGAGGACTTAGCAAATTTTTAATCAACAATTAAGGCGGCATGTTGCTTGTTTGTGTTTTAAAAGTTATTTCCCTGTGCAATCCTTTACTTGATGCAAGGAAACGCTAGAGAGAACGAGCGTTAGTCTAGTGTTAGATGGCGAGAGATAGATGCTGCACACTATAGTTTGGTGGCAACCCACCTTTAACCACTCCTGGTATTTGGGTTAGTAAGAGAACACTAAAAAGCAATACGCATTCAACGAGACGTCCCGTTACGTCCCGTTTCGCCAAATCCCGTTTCGCCAAAAAGTAAGCAGATTAACAGCTTTTGTATCAGGGGCCAATCCCGTTTCGCCAAATACCGTTCATGAAATTTTCCGTACACGAAACATTTAAACCATTTAAAGACAAACATTTATAACATGATAATGATCGACATTATAGACAAACTCTTGTTTTGCAGAATAATGTGTTTCAAATTACGTGCCTCGCTGGCTGCGGCTAAACACACAACATCAGCAACCGCCACTAATCACGAATTACTTCCAATTAGGTATGCCGCTTTAAATTCTGCAATGTTAAATTTTTTAAGAATATTTTGATTTTTATTTTGATTCCCGTTTGGGAAAGGGTAACCATCACGTGTATAACTAACTATTCTTAAAAGAGAACCTTGACACTGACGTAGTGACGATCAAGCATTCTAAACAATTATATTTAAAGTACACTTTTTTCCGTCTGTATTGCCAATTTTCAAAACGCTAATAAATCAATTGGTCTTATACTACTGCTTGTCATTGTTAAATGTTTGCCTTTTAAAGCCCCATTACATAGAAATAAGGTATTAAATTACGTGTCCGTAAAATTTTATCAAATTCCTAAAGCGAAACGGGATTGGCCCCTGAGGCAAAAACTGTTAATCTGCTGTTTTTTTGGCGAAACGAGATTTGACGAAACGGGAGTTCACCCCCATGTCATGAGAGAAAGTTTTGGACGTTCGCAACATAATCATGAAAGCCACGGAACAAATCTTCAAATAGTCACCTAACAGCTTCGACACTATCGGATACGATCAGTTAGTTATAATAAATAACCTTGTTTACACTGATCAGGTCGCTAAAAATTAATTAAGTGATTCTCGGGAGTGGTACTATAAAAAATTAACGCGAGTGGACGGTGGTTTTTTTTTTTTACGTTTCATTCGTGATTTTTCCAGATGTGGGCGATGGCTTTTTTTTTTTAACCAAACAAAACAAAACCAGTGGCTTAATTTTGTTGTGGAGTACAATATCTACGTTTTAATGCCAGGGTGAGCGTGCCAAAGTTTCACATTTGATAAAAGTCATTCTTTAAAATCCAAGTTTTTTTTTAGCTGTGACATGCCTCTGAATTACGATCCTTTTTTTCTAGGCGATCGTGAGAATGGTGCAGAGAGCTGAAGTGGATGGTTATCGGTTCCAGGAAATGTTTGATGAAAGTGCTGATGCGTGATCGGATTTTTTATTTTTTTATTTTTAGACAATGTCATTAAAAAAAGTTTAATCCGCTGAGAAAAAAAACCCATGCGTGCGCTCCCGAGAACCATTTAATTAATTTTTAGCGGCCTAATCCAACGTTCAGTACGAACCTCCAAACACCAACTAACTTCATCACCAGAAAATTCAACTTGCTAAAAATTGTAACAGCTGCCAACAAATTCAATACTGTTTTTTTTTTTAGCTGAACGACTGGCTCCGGCTTATGAAACTCCATAATGCTGAAAAAGACGTTACTGTCACTAATTTACTAAAAGAAAAATTGAAATTAAAATTAACAAAAAATTCGAACAAATAAGAAGGAAAAAATTATTCAAAAGTCTAAATCAAAATTTTATCATGAACCCAAAGTTTACAAATGTAAAAATCTCAGAAATTTCAGAATAAAAAAATTTTAAAAATCTCATTAAATTTTAGTGATATTGGCTTCCTGCTATCTTGTAAATTCCGTCTTTTGTAACTCAAAAATGTAATGATACAACATTTTTTTTAAAACTCAGAATTTTAGTGTATACATTGATTCAGTGCATCATGTAAAAATCCGTCATTTTTGACGGGTGAACAGCAGCTAGTTAAGCAAAGTACCGTGCATCAAGAGTGGAGTTTGATAAAAAAAAATTATGTTTGTATCGTTTGTAGGGTAGGCCCCTTGAATACGTTATTGTGTGCGCAGCGTATCTTGAGTCCTGCCCGTATTTTATGATCGGATACGTCTTCCTGGAGGGGGCGGCTTTAATCGACGGCCGCCATTGTTTTTGTAACTATGTTGGATATCGACAAGGCACTCCGCTACCAAAAACATGCAATCGATTATTTGTGTTCATTCTGGGTGAACTCAAGATGGGCCGCGGACACTATAGATCCTGGAACTACAAACAAAGAATCGTATAGGCCTATTCTCACACCTCCTTGTCATCTGACGTCTCCAAGCGCGCGCGCGAAAGCCAGTGAACCAATGAAATGTAGCGGGATCTGAGTAGGAAGTGGTTTGCGTGTTTATCAACCCTCGCGAACGTATGGTTTGTTGTTGTTTACGTTTACGTCTGGGCAAGAAACGGCCTCTCCAGTTTTATTCTAAAACGGTTCAAATTAATGCCTCGGAAAGTCTTCAAGAACAAACAGTTTCCCCAAATTTTCTATCCCCGGGGCCCACGTGCGGTGCCTTCCGAAAATCCCCAAGGAGGAACACGCTCTTCGCCAATGAAGACTGACGTTTGCGAAGACCACTTCACTGCTGATTTGCAAATCGTCTTAATTAGTCCTCCAACACGCTACAAATGAACGCTACATCAGCCGCAGAGCGCTAATGAAATCCAGCAGCCCCCAACGATGGCACAATCCGGTCTGCCATTAATCAATTAAGTCTTCGGTTGTGCCACGACCGGGACGTGTTCTTCTCCTCCAACTCAGTTGGCCCTTAACTTAAAAGACTAACTGACTGATGGTTTTCAGACAGACAAGACAGGCAGACAACCTTGATGGATTTGAGATACTCCCTCACCCCCCCCCCCACCCCCCTCCATGTTTCAATTGAACTCCTCTGTCGATTAAGAGTTTTGTGAAGGTGTTTTTACAATGTCGACAAGTTTTACTTCTCAAACTAGGCGGTGTGACGCGCTCTCAGACGAAGGCACAGTGCCAGGAGACGAGAGGGACAATTTTGCTAGGTGATTCCAACGGTTCGAAGACGCACACTGACTGACTGGAACGAATCTCAGAAGGACATGATAAACAAGCAATTTAAATGTTCACTCCTAACTTACGGATCTTGTTCCATCAACGATGATGCCTAACGTTAAGAAAAATCCTAACAGAAAATACTTACAAAAAAAAAAAAACAACAATACTAGAAAAGTATGACGAAGTCTTTAACCAGGATGAACAATTTAAAGCAACATCCGGCCTGCCTTATAACAGCCATTGAGAAGTTTTAGCACTTTTTGCAGATAAGATAGAGTAACAGCCAGTTTCGTGCACAAATAAAACCACACTACGTTTCGGGAGGACAACCTCCCGTGTTCAGGTAAAAATATAAAATTATATTTATTTTATATTTTTAATATTTTTAACATTTTAATGTATTAGGCCTTGACCATGCCGGAATGGTTTGTTTTTATAGACTTGGTGACTCGGCAGATACTGCCATGAATTTTTTTTAATGTTTTAGTCTTTTATTTTTACCTGAAGACGGGAGGTTGTCCTTCCGAAACGTAGTGTCGTTTTATTTGTGCACGAAACTGGCTGTTACTCTATCTTATCTTATAACAGCCACGCGCAGTCATGTGTTCGCGTGCTGCCGTCGCGAGATGCGGCGTAGTAATACTACAACGTCACTTCCGCCCTCGTCTTCTCGCGATCGCGTGAACGACGTCTGGCCTAGCTGACGAATTGCAAGTCTCGTGACAGCACTAATGCAAAAACTGTGTCGTCACAACCGGAAACAACGAAACGACATGGTTATTGTACGCGAGCAAAGGATCATATAGGGAAGGACGCAGTAAATAAAGTTACCAGTATTCAACAGAAAATTTCTTAGACGCCGCATTTTAAAACGGATTTTTAGCTAGGGATTGACATAACGGCAAGTAAATAGAACTTTGGGGCCGTACTTGATGTGGAGGATCGAGAAAAATGGCGCAGGGAGGAATATCCTTTATGAAACCCGCCTCTAACTGTTGAACCTGGATTCCTTGGAATTACGACTCTTGAAGACGGATCTAACCCTTACTTTCAAGATTTTCAGTGGTTTCCTCGACATTGATATCCCTCTTTTCGAACTGTCAACGACGAGACATATATGCGCCGCGGGCGCATATTATAAATTAAAGAAAGCGGTAGCACGAATAGAGATGAGTATGTCATCACGTGCGGTGAAGGTAGTAAACCGGTAGCACGACTAGGTGTGAGTAGGTCATCACGTGCGGTGAAGGTAGTAAACCGGTAGCGCGACTAGATGTAAGTAGATCAACACGTGCGGTGAATGTAGTAAACCGGTACCACGACTAGATGTGAGTAGGTCATTACGTGCGGTGAAGGTAGTAAACCGGTAGCGCGACTATAGATGTAAGTAGATCAACACGTGCGGTGAAGGTAGTAAACCGGTAGCACGACTAGATGTGAGTAGGTCATCACGTGCGGTGGAGGTAGTAAACCGGCAGCACGACTAGATGTGAGTAGGTCATCACGTGCGGTGGAGGTAGTAAACCGGTAGCACGACTAGATCTGAGTAGGTCATCACGTGCGGTGGAGGTAGTAAACCGGTAGCACGACTAGATCTGAGTAGGTCATCACGTGCAGTGAAGGTAGTAAACCGGTAGCACGACTAGATGTGAGTAGGTCATCACGTGCAGTGAAGGTAGTAAACCGGTAGCACGACTAGATGTGAGTAGGTCATCACGTGTGGTGAAGGTAGTAAACCGGTAGCACGACTAGATGTGAGTAGGTCATCACGTGTGGTGAAGGTAGTAAACCGGTAGCACGACTAGATGTGAGTAGGTCATCACGTGCGGTGAAGGTAGTAAACCGGTAGCACGACTAGATGTGAGTAGGTCATTACGTGCGGTGAAGGTAGTAAACCGGTAGCACGACTAGATGTGAGTAGGTCATCACGTGCGGTGAAGGTAGTAAACCGGTAGCACGACTAGATGTGAGTAGGTCATCACGTGCGGTGAAGGTAGTAAACCGGTAGCACGACTAGATGTGAGTAGGTCATTACGTGCAGTGAAGGTAGTAAACCGGTAGCACGACTAGATGTGAGTAGGTCATCATGTGCGGTGAAGGTAGTAAACCAGTAGCACGACTAGATGTGAGTAGGTCATCACGTGCGGTGAAGGTAGTAAACCGGTAGCACGACTAAATGTGAGTAGGTCATCACGTGTGGTGAAGGTAGTAAACCTATGGAACTCGCTTCCTTCGAACGTGGTAACCGCAAAAAATATAAACAGTTTCCGGCAGCTCTTAAACGAGATTGACCTTACACATTTTTTGAAAAAGACCAGAATATACAAGAACCATTTAGAAAAAAAACAAAATGAAAATTCGATCCACTGTACTTGCTCGCCGTGCTCATAAAATTTTTTAATATAAATGGAACAGTATAATATAAGTCGCCGACAACCCTGCTGCCACCATCTCACTTCTTATGAGTGCCAAACTGCATTATTATTATTATTATTATTATTATGAAAACGATGAGCAGCAACTCACTGCTATCTCCAACTACACGGCCATGTTGGAAAGACGCCATACCCACAATTCAAAAAACATTTACACTTAAATTATTACAAAGTTCAACCCATTGTTGGAAATTTCGTGAACCCATTTTTCATTGACAGTAATAGTGTACGATTCCACATGCAACCCATTCTTTTCAAGTTTTTCATGATAAAGGATTTGGGTTATGCTAACTTCGATTAGAGGATTCATCTTGCTATGCAGTTTGAAAGAGGACGAAGCGTATGCAGTTTCATGTTTCTTTATTAGAGTTTAAAAGGCCCAAAGACGTACACTCTATACTGGACTATGCCTAACCCAAACTTAAACTAAGCATATTGCACTACTACCACATCCTCACTGCCCACAACACACGTGAAGTCACCTGGAGTTCCAGAGTCACACTGCCTGCCGCCGCACACAAAGTCACACCGCCCATTACACCCTATCGTATAGTCCGGTGCAGTTAGCACTTTAGGTCGGAAAAAATTCCCATAAAGATTAAACTTGGCAGATTTACCCAGAAATACTCCCCGAGTAACATACTAAAAGTCCCCTAAAATCCCACTGGAGCTTTCGCCGACATTTTGAAAAATGGCCGCCGCCGGCTACCAAATTGTATATTTTCTTAAATATCGCACGAACTATCACTCCTACAGAAACTTTATAGAGAAATAAATTAAAGATAATGAAACTCTTTACAAGAAAGGTTCCTATGATGTTTTCGTTAAAACCAACCATTTTTTTTTTGCAATCTATTGGTTTACTGAAAACATGTGATGAACTTTGAAAAAATTGCCACTGCTGGCTACCAAATTGTGTATTTTCTTAAAGGGATATACCTCCCAGCGCCATTTTTCTCGATCCACCACATCAAGGACGGCCCCAAAGGTATATTTCCTTACCGTTAGTCTTTCCTTTGCTAAAAATCCTTTTTAAAATGTGGCGTCTAGGAGATTTTCTGTTGAATATAATGGAACTTTATTTACTAACGATCCGTCACTAAATGATGCATTGCGCGCGTACAGTAATCATGACGTTTCATCTCTGTGTGTACATCTACTAATTTTCTAATAATTACCATGAGATCTAAAATCTAATAGACTAATCCGGTAAAAATTAAAATTAGTTATTCCAATAGATTGCCTAAGCAAAATTATAAGACACTAGTCTAGAAAATTACAAATTGTGATTTTAAAATACCAGAATCATGCCGGTTGGTGACGACACAATCGTTGACTTGATTCTGTGTCGTGTACTATTCACAAAGCCAACTGAGACAGCAGCTATGCGAGGAACGCAGCTACCACCCCAGCCGACCTTGGCACTGTAATTGCTCGGACGATGATCTGCGCGTAGCTGTAATTTGACACGCGCAATATTATAAGGCAGGCCGGGTGTCCCTTTAAATATCGCGCAAACCATTACTCCTACCGAAAATTTTATACAGACCTAAATTAAAGATAACAAAAATCTCTATAAGAAGTGTCCTTTCGTCAAAACTAACCGGGTTTTTTTTTTTTTTGCAGTATACCGGTTTACTGAATACGTGATGAATTTTGAAGAAATGGCCTCCGCCGGGTACCAAATTATCTATTTAGTGGAGTGGGGGGGCTGAAAAAATTTCACATCTGGCAACCAATTTGCCTCTTTGGTTTCACAAACTTTCAGTGTAGAAGTCACGTTTTAGAAAGCGTGATTATTTAAAGAAACGTTTTGCAAATCATGTTTCGAAAAGAAATAAACGTCGGTTTTATAAAAAAAACTGCTTCTCTTTATATCGCCGAACCAAAGTGACAAGCGAAAATACTAACGCGGGGTCTGAAAATAGATAAAAACAAAAAAAAATCAGGTACCTTGCTTCTACTGGTCTTCAGCACTGTACCGGGGAGGGGGGGGGGGGGGGGG
>JAHWFP010222979.1:51339-63476 GCA_023313725.1 Lithobius niger | reverse complement strand
TCCTATCCTGTTACACACACAGACGCACTGCCCCTCTTCCTGTTTATCGCTTTGGCTTGTGACGTCATTTATCACTGTTACCTGAACGTTGACTGAGCTTGGTTGTTGTTTGGGATGTTGTTTTTCAGTTAATGGGTGATCATATGCTTATTGGTGAAAGACACACTGCCCCACACACGGGCATTTGCCATTCAGGCCCTCCTCCTCAATCTCAATTTATCGCTTTGGCTTGCGAATCCGTACCGTGTGAAAAATAACTATCCTTCGTGCGTGACGTCATTTAAGACATGCCTCTGCGATGACCGCGCAGAGCCAATTGTTATTCGTGGCAACAATGTGCCAAATTCAACTTCTTTTCAAGGCAACAATGTACCAGTTTCAATTTCTAGCCAAAGAATTGACACACTCGCCCGTTTTCATCTCCTTCCGGGGGTCGTCGTTGCTTCATTTCTGGTATGAGACTTTGGTTTATAATGTAAGATGGTTGTTGCCGATAAAAGCAACTACGACTAGGTCACTGATATCATGGCATAAAATTCACTAAGGAAAACATCTACGTACATCTAATGTACCGCATCAGAATTGGTCTCTGGTTAGCTAGTTTCTTTTTAAAGATAGCAAGGGATGGAGCCATAACAACCTCTGTCGGTAAATCATTCCGCACATTTACCGCGCGGAATGACAAAAAGAACTTTCTGCAATCACGTGAAAACGGGAGTGCCGCAAGTTTAAGAGGATGTTCCCTGGCGAATCCGCAACCACGGACAGAAAAGAAACGACCATAGTTTACATCAGGGAGCTTGGATTATACGTAGCTTTGATAGGGAGGGCCCACTTAGTATTACGCTTTACCGCGAGAAACCGTGCGAGATTTGGGAGCTGCTTCGAACGCGTCTGACGTCTCTGTTCCCATTTCGCGCCATTTTACTGCTTCTTGCATCTCATTGGCGTTTGATTTTGCTGTTGAATCGACACAAAATTGGACTAACAAACGAACGAGTACTCATCATCAAACGTAAGCCGGACCGCTCCAATTGTTTAAATTGTTTTAAAGTCCATTAACCTACCAGTACAATCGACAATGCGACTGAAAATCGCAACGTTTGGTATCAGACGGAGAGCACCGTCACAAGCGATCATCGTAAAAGCATGCCATTGTTTTGGTTTCGACGCAACGACGTCGGCTACTCTCGTCTTGGGTAATCTAGTAAGAATTTGTCGTTTTGTTTTAATAATTTGTATTTTAACGTTTAGTAAAGATTGAGCGATCAGATATTTCATAATTATTCATTAATTTCGTTAAAAACTACTTGCTAGTTGAAACAAACCTTTTTGTTGGTTTCGAAAAACCAAGCATCGTCTGCTTCGAGGATTGGTTTGGGAGCAAAAACGTCATCAACAGAATCTCGCTTTACCACGGGAAACAGCTGTGCTATAGCTCAGACTCGTTCAACTGAGTGAACCGACCCGTTAGATAGTAGAAGGTTCCTGGTTTACATCATATTGATCATGCAATATGGAGTATGTAATGGCCAAATCACACTTGAGCCTTGGCAACCCAATTGTGTTGGCCCGTAAGACCTACAGGCGTTCACTGTAACTCAAATGGGAAAGGGCCGGCAACCGTTATAGACTCGACATTATCAATGTCTTCAACCAGATGGGGAGAACAAACTGTGAATGCGTACTTCAAAACGGGTCTACCGAAAACAGAAAAGGCCCAGAACAATGTTTTTCAGATGCTTCTAGCCTTTCTGATTTTTTTCTCATCTTTTTACCTGTTGTTGCTATTATTATTTTAGGTTAGATTTTTTATTTGGGCGAAAAATGACACAAATATCAATCACCGGTGACCCACTGGATTCAGAGATAACTAACACTTGTCATGGCACAAAACTGCCTACTCAAAAAATAAAAAATTCTACTCTGCTTTCCCCCGATAATTTTTTATCCCCGACGTCGGTAATTTCATCCCATTCATTAAAATTTTTCACATGTATTCTATACCCTATGAGTGAAATTAAGTTGGCGAATCAATAAAATTCGGCCAGAAATTTTTTGGGTTTTCAGTATGAAAGATAAACATTAACCAGATGTCATGTATAAGACAAAATTAATCGAATGTTAAACATTATTCAGAAATTATTGTATAATTAAGAATTTTGTAAATACCGATATTTCGGTCATTTTTACTTTGGCTTGTAACTAATTACTTACAGTACAGTTCACGCTTAGCCAAAACAGTTCAGTTCTCTTCATTAAACTGGGGAATTTTTTATGATGCCCTACTGACTCTTCAGGCCTTCGGCAGGAGGAACACTGCATTTTTACATACGAAAAATATATGAGAAACGAGGGAGAGTCAAATTTGAAAGACTCATATATACGTAAAAGTGCAGTGTTACTTCGGCCGAAGGCCTGAAGAGTCAGTAGAGCATCATCAAATATTCGCCACATAAGAATTGACACATAAAATGACACTTGAAAGTACATAGTCAGGGGGCAGTTGTTTTCTACTTTAGATAATTTGCCAAGTCTGATTTGTTGATTGGAATAGCATCTTAACATCATCTCGTGTTGAAATTACTTGTTGCCAAAATTGTCGACCCCTGCTTATGTCCGCCATCTTGTTTTTCAAAATGGCCGACACCAAACACCTAAAATGTGTTATAACTTTACTTTAAATTCAGCTAGAGACTTTGTCATTGAGTCTACACCAACATTTTCGAAGCAGAGGATCATGAAAAATGATGACGTTAAGGTAATCTAAGGTGGCGGACATTATAATCAAAATTGCCGCCTGCAAACACCTAAAATGCCTTGTAACTCGAATTCAAATTCACCTAGAAAACTAGTTTTTTTAGTCTACTCTCAACAGTTGAGATGTAGAGGATCATGAAAAAGATGATACAAAGACGACCCATCACGGCGAAATTAAATATCAAAATGGCCGCCTCCAAACACCTAAAATTCATTACAACCCGAATTGAAATTCAGCCAGTGACTTCGTCTTTGAGTCTACACCACACTTTCAATGTAGAGGATCTTACACATGATGACATTAAGGTAAACCAAGATGGCGAACACTTAATTTCAATATGGCCGTCGTTAGAAACAGAAAACTCGTACTCACTTTACACACTTATTTTACTTTGCTACCTGCCAACATATGTGTATATATCTCTATGTTACCGAGTTACTCACGCAACAAGAAAAACTATACACAATGTATACGATGGTCACATAAAACTTAGGTCGTTAGAGTGATATTTACAACTAGCTTGGAGGCCACTCGTCACCTTCTTCACATTCTGGATGGTTTCCACAACTGTCTCCACACTCGCACAGGTCCGTACATTGTAAGTCGTAACGTTTGTATCCACAAGCTTTAGTACTGCATCCCTTCTGACAGCCACATTTCCATAGAATTAGTAGTGCTTTAGTATCTGGTGGTAGAATGCAAAAGACCGGAGTAAGTTTACCATCCTGATCAATCTAAGAAAAATCATTGGGAGGAGGAAGAACTGGGCATGGAAAATTGACTTATAACAAATAAGAGCATTGTAGTATGCTCTGTTTGTGTGGGGAATAAATGTTCCAACCGAGGGTGGTAGTTGAGTTAGCAAAGAGCGTCCACCGAACCTTCTTATGCGATTCTATATGTGGCTGCTAATCGGCCAGTACAGAACACATGCGTATCTTACCATGTGAAAATAGGGACCGTCCTATGCCCATTTAAAGGTGAAGAATCGTGGTGTAGTGGCGAAAGCATATGGTAATTTTCGAATTCAAAGTGCTCTTGTAGGCCGTCTAATAGCCCAAAGTGGACATGCTTAAAATTTTCTGAAAGGTGGGAATCGTTTCTTTCCATCAATCCTAACCGAAATTATTTATCAAAGATACAAATAAAAATATGAAAATTACAATGTCACTTTGAATTTGAAACTAGCCACTACACCAATTACAGCTACACCTTAAAATAAGCGTATGATGGTCCCTATCTAACTTAAACAATTTTAGTTAGGATTGATGGAAAGAATAGATCCCCACCTTTCAGAAAATCCTAATCATGCCCATATTGGGCTATTAGAGGGCTCGCAAGAGCACTTTGAATTAGAAAATCACCTTATGCTTTTGCCGCTACGCCATTACCTATTCGTGTTTAAATGGACTTAGGACGGTCCCTATTTAAGGTAAACAATATTTGTTAGAATTGATGGAAAGAATAGCTTTCAGTAAATGTTAAACATGTTCACTTCGGGCTACTAGAGGGCTCGCAATAGCACTTTGAACACGAAAATCCCTATGACAACCAACTGAAAAAAAGGGAGCTTTCGCGCAAATTAAGGGTGATATACTTAAATACGATTTTGGGGCTCACGGGTTGCTTTTACATAAAAGATGTATATCGCTTTTCCTGTCCAGAATTGTGTGCTGAACGTTTTTCCTTCGCATTATGCTTTTGATGTGTTGACAGTTAAGGAGGAGTTACAGCCATAAAACCGTTTCCCCCTCTTTTTTTTTGTTGAAGAGGCGGGGCCCGCGGGCCCCCCTAGGCATGAAACTTTGTGTCCTGGGATTTTAGACTCCTCTACCCATGTAAAGGGGCACATTGGTTGCCAGATGTGAAATAAATTGGCCTTCTTTACATCTCCCATACCCCACTATCTAGCTAAATTTAAAGTCGAGTTGTAATGTATTTCAGGTGTTTGGAGATGGCCATTTTGATATTTAATTCCGTCATCTTAGATTGCCTTTATGTCATCTTTTTCACGATCCTCTGCATCTAAAATGTGAGCGTAGACTAAAAAACGAGTTATCTAGATGAATTTCAAGTTGATTTATAAGGCATGTTAGGTGTTTGAAGGCGGTCATTTTGATATTTTTAATGTCCACTATCTTGGATTACCTTGACATCATCATTCTCATGATTCTCTGAAGTCTCTAGCTGATTTAAAGTAGAGTTATAAAGCATTTTAAGTGTTTGGAGACGGCCAATTTGAAAAACAAAATGGCAGACATAAGCAGGCGTCGACAATTTTGGCGACAAGTAAAATTCAACACTAGATGATGTTAAGATGCTATTGCAATCAACAAACCAGACTTAGCAAAAACAACTGCTGCCTGACAGTACATGTGTAACATCTTTTAATTAAAGGTTAAACTAATACAGACAGTGACCATGATACTTCATGACTTTTTCAGCCAGATAATTGTGGGAATAGTGTGTACTCAGCGGATGACGTGGGTGGGGAGGGTGTTAAAATTCCTCAAATTTGGCCTTAGCACTGAAAATGTGGCAATATATGAAATGCTACAAAGGTCCACCGGCCTAAGTTCAACGACATAATGGAATAAGATTTTAAGCCTGATTTTAATGTAAGCTATCACCAAGTAGAAGATGAAATGCCACTTTCTTTTTCTTTGGAGGAGTTTCTTAGATTTTGTTGCTTAGGCCAGATGGAGGCTATGAAATGCATTAGGTTGCTGCCAATTGTAGCCTCTTTTTCTTTGTTGCCTTGTAGAAGGCTCAAGTAAGATGTAACTTGTCACAATATGGCGGCAAGATTGAAGTGGTGCATTGACCCAGGTCTGCTACCGCCAATCGATCACTGCAGCTATTCTATTTGACCGACAAAAGAAGAAAGCCACACTATGATTGGTTTGCATCAGTGCTCCAGGCAAGGGCGCTTCACGTCGAAACGGAATTGGTGTTATATATCTACTGAAAAAAATGTGCTCTTAGAAAGAAACTCCAGATTTAAATATCCTCGAAGAAATAAACTGTCACGCAATTCAGCTTCTAAATTGTTTTTTTTTTAAATGTGGTTTAGATTAAAATATATATACGCGTATATCTACGAATTACACGTGTAAAATAGGTGCCTTATACTTCGGAGAGAAACACTAATTGTCTCCATTTTCAAAGGTAAAAAGGTAAAACACCTTTGAAAATGGAGACAATTAGTGTTTCTCTCCGAAATATTAGATGCTTTTTTTACACGTGTAATGCGTAGTGCTCCATGTGTATACATTTTATGTCTGCGTCTAGCCAGGTAAAACAATATTTTTGTAAAGTCCTCTTTGTAAACAAATATAACCAACCACATCACTGTAAAGGAAAGTCGGAAATAAAACAACAGCCATTTTTATGCACTTATGCTTCATTTAGTGGCGTTACTTAGATTCGAACTGCCGAATACTGTCACTGATATAACGCCTTTATCACTGCAGTCCTAAGTAAGCCTCAGCATGAAATATGCCTGTTAAACGACAAACTTTGAATCCGTATAGTTTCTCCCTCAGTATTGACAGAATATTTTTTTTTGTTTGTATTTTTTTCACGTTTGCGGGTCTTCCTGTAGTGATTATGCCACACTCCATGGCTGTTTGCTGTGACGTGCATATCACGTGACTGGGCTAGTCCAATCAGACGGCCGAACAGCCGTTGTTCTCGTTCGTCATTGGCTAACTCATGGTGACGTCACGGCAAACAGCCATTGCGTATAATGCGACGAATATTTCACTGTGTTACATCGAGAAAGCCTATTAGCTATAAGGAAGCAACGATGGTTTAATTTCCCGTGCTTTTTAAAGTCCACTTGACTACAACTGAAAAAGTCGACGAACCGACGAATGAAAAATGGCGTTGCTCCAGTCTTCCCAGCTTTCACTATATTGAAGATATACGGTACGTACAGTACAAGAACAGTCTGAATAAGCAATAAGCCATAAGCAAAACATAATACGCTGTAATAGTGTAGTCACTTTTGCGTACTTACACTTCGTTCAAGTGACGTGACTTGGATTTGAACTGGCGAACCAACCTTTCATTTCCATACTGACTATGTCGATATGCGCACTCGTATATACAGTATGTCCCACAAGTCCCGTCCACCCAAAATAAAGGGCTCTATACTGGATATGAGTTGGTAACAACAACGTATACTCATATAGGAAATCACCAATGGCGAATCCGATGATGGTTCTCAAACTGACCTTGGAGGTCGTCTTCAAGATCATCCAAAACATATCTCCTAAACTATTCAAGATACGGACATAAAGTAAATTAGAAAGTTGTTTGGGATTATAATACAAGGCCATCAAAGAAAACAGAACTGAAATCGCGCCATAAACACGGAAGATATGGGCAAAATAACTTGTACCCTGCAGGGGAGCCAACCACGGGGCAGCGATAAGCCTAGAAAGTTATCAAATACAGTTATTTCATAGCCTTAATTTAGCTTTCAAGGTGTCTTGGAGCAAAGATTATGCAGAAAACAATCCATCCAGCAAGCATGGAACGAACTGAAGCTGAAAATGGAGGCTCATTGAAAATGGATATCTAGAAGGTGCACCATTACCAGAACACCAATCCATAGACAATAGAATACAGGTACATTCTTCACTAATGAATGCAAGTTTCCTTTACTACGTTAAGGTGATAACACAAATACGATAATGTAGAACAAATTTCAATAGATAAAGCAAATTAACAGAAAATATCCGCAAAATCCTCTTTTTAGCCATAGTGGTTGATTTATTGTGGTTCTGCACTTAGTGGTGCGCCTTACCGATAGCCAGTCGGAGTATAGGGGAACAGTACCCAAAGTTAACGGAACTTTCTCATATTTTTTTTTATTTGCACGTGCGGTCTCTTTGATCCATTAAAATAAAGCTATTTAGATTGTTCCCAAACCTCCTCTTTGGAGGCACCAAACTTCATTGGGTGGGGGGCGGAGCATGTGTCCTCGTACCCCCCCCCCCCCCGCGCTTTCGCCCCTGCTTTCATACAATTTCCGAAATCAGGCACAGGATTTCCTCTAGTCGATCGTTAGTGCTTCAATACACAACCACGTGATGATGAAACAAGTGATTGCTTATCGCTGCCCCTTAGTTGGCTTCCCTGCAGTGTCCAAGTTGTATTGCCTATATCTTCCATGTTTGTGGCGCGATTTCAGTTCTGTTTCCTTTGTTGAACTTGTGGTATCATTCCACACAACTTTCTAATTTACTTTATGTCCGTGTCTTGAATAGTTTAGGAGATATATTTTGGATGACCTTGAAAACGACCTCCAAGGTCAGTTTGGGAACCATCATCGGATTCGCCATAGGTGATTTCCTATATGAGTACCTTGTTATTACCAACTCATATCTGGTATATAGCCCTTTATTTTGGGTGGACGGGACTTCTGGAACATACTGTAGATTAGTATTAAAAAACGCTGAAGCGTATAAATACGGATGTAAGCCTTTAAAATTCTACGCTAAAGGACCAGGGTAAACTCTGGTAATTTGGCATGATGTTTAAGGTGGCTATTTGGGGGTTTCTTGCCCGGAAGATGCCCTAGTTAGCCCCCCCCCCCCCCCAAGAAAAAAAAAATTGGAGGTTGTTGATAAAGTTATCTTTCGTATAGAAGAACTATCCTTGACGGAATGGCTGCCCACGATTTTTTCTTACTATTCGGTGAATGCCTATACAGTTTCGCTGAAACGTGTTTGAAACAAATAAACAATTTGAATCATGCAGAACGAAATTTAAAGTATTAAGCTTTCATTTGAGTAAAGGCGGATACTCATCAAAACTTCAGGGAGCATTTCGTACATGGCTTCACGGAGCAAAGGTGATAACACAAGGTGGTAACTCGTTGCTAGGCAACGCGTCAAGTGCCAGGCCGTAGCCCGGTTCCAAGCGTTCCGTGCATTCCGTTTGGCAAGGCGCTTCAGCGCTTATCAGAATCACTGTCCCGATCGTGTGAGCGCTTCGTTTGCTGAAGCGCTCATGACTGTTCCGTTTGCTGAAGCGCTCATGACTGTTCCGTTTACAGGCGCTGAGAAAGTGCTTTGAAGCAACGCGAAGCAGAAAAATTGGTGCTTTTTTGGCTTAGCTTCAAGATGGCCGCTCCCTTGCACGTGGACGCTATCGAAGTGACGTGAGATAATGGCTAATTTTTCAGCCTAACGGTGGACTCTACTGATACTAACAGACGCCATACCGATAATTAGTTTTGTGTGCTGGCTGAGACACTAATTTATAAAACGAATTTTCAAACAATAAGGGCTCGTTTACGCAACAACAGTTTTCTCGCTTACTAGCTTTTACTTGATCAATACTAAATCTGATGGATGCTTCTCGCCTTTACCGGAGTATGCGGCTTTCAAGTTGTCTATGCGTATTAGTAACCATGGCAACGACGCAGACGCAATTCTTCTCCTCGTGCCTCGTGACACGGCGTACGATGCTTGCAACAGTTGAGCGTCGATTTATGACAACAAGAAAATAATTTTTACTGCAGTACAAGACGAAGGACTGTTTTTTGTATGCCGGCATTCGATGGTTTGTCTTCGATTCGATAGCCACGAAATGGACGCCATGTTGGATTTTGAATTCTCGCTGCGAGAAGCTATTTATTCTACCGACGTTTGATCATTGCTAGAAGCTGTACTTTGAGGGAGAATAGCAAATTTCGGAAAAAGCGTGAAATGACAACAATCTTGTAGTAATGTTTAAAATTACTGTATCACTTTGTTCTTTATCCGTGTTGTTATTTATAATACACACAATTTGTTACCTATTACTGCATTCATCTAGTAGCAACGGGAAGACTAATCATAAATAATTAACGGTTGACTAGCAAATAGCTTTCGGCGAGCGAGAAGGCCTTTTTGCGTAAACGCGCCCTAACGTTGCAATTCTTGATTTCCTACTGACGCGTGTAGTGAGTCAGTGCATCGTTCGCAAGTACATGCATAGTCGCACATTTTGAAACATATGTCGTAATTGTTAATTGTTTGCTTAGTTTACCACACTGAATCCCTTCACTGCAAACAGCCCAAATAAATCTACATCGTCTATACAGTGCTGGAAAACAACTGGCGCGCGCGTTTTTTACCAAGCTCCCAAATATTCCCAAACGAGTTATTTTTTATAAAAACGCGAGCCATCTTGTTTCCTACTACGATCGTCCCGTTTGCTCGCAAAGCGCCGAACGTCTACTGGTGACGTCAGCATTGAGCCAAGAAAGCTATTCGCTGAAGCGCTTTGCCAAACGGAACGCACGGATTGCTTTCATCGCGTTGGAAAAAGTCATAATTGAAGCGCGCCGTTGGCGCTACGCCCGAGCTGCAGCCAATAGGAGGCCCGCTGCACCGCAGGCAAGCCGCATATCTGTCATGGATACACACAAAGCATTAACCAAAACGTAATTATTTGCTTTAGCAGCTTCGCCCAACAAATTCAACATGTTGTGAAG
Source organism: Lithobius niger (assembly GCA_023313725.1). Lineage (NCBI taxonomy): Eukaryota > Metazoa > Arthropoda > Chilopoda > Lithobiomorpha > Lithobiidae > Lithobius > Lithobius niger. The sequence goes on along the minus strand of JAHWFP010222979.1, from coordinate 53,223 downwards.
ATTCACGAAAAATACACTAGACTATAATCCTTTTTTAAACCCCTTTCGTGCAGCCCGTCTTTTTATTAGTGGGAGCAATACGAGCGGCATGGGGAAATTAACCACATGTTTTCAGTTGTGTTACAACAACATTTTTACCGCTTTCAATGTCTTAATGGTCCGTCTCTTGATATTATTGTTTGAGATCACACAGGCGATCAACAAAACCCAGTTCAACAACGTCAAACGAGTTGATGTCAGCCGTCTTGTTTGTAGACAAAGCGGCGTTTGCAGCGTCGGTGTGTACAGACCCAACTTTGAACGCGTCAAACGCTCTCCAAGACCAACGCTGCAAACGACTAAACCAAGCTCGCAACTCTCCTAAAGTTTTGGTGAGTAATTCTTTATTTTACTGTCACCGATTATAAGATTGCAAGCATTTCCACAAACGTTGTCGGATTTAGCCAATCCAGGAGGCGCTGTTACCATGGCAACGACACCTTTGCCATCGCGGTTAAATTTCAGCTGCGAGAATGCAAAGGTGAGTCGTTGCGCAAACGCGCCCTGACGCTCAACGCTTGTAAGCAGAGCTTTTTCGACGCTTGACACTTGACGCTCGCGTTTTGGTGTTTTCAAAGTGTCAAGTGAATTAAAAACTTCAGGTGGACCCAGATCACTGAGTGTCGAGCGACGCTCGCACGCTTAGTCGTTGCATGCTGGGATGGGAAAATGGCGGCATCAACGTAGGCCTGTGTAAAAGTTAATCAAGTGGTTCTCAGGAGCGCACGGATGAGTTTTTTTTTCTCTGTGCACGAAAAGTTTTTTTTGCCATAGTCTAAAAAAAAAATTCTGCTCGCTCACGTATCAGCACTTTCACGAAACACTTCTGCAATCGATGACCATATCCACCGCCATTTAATGCTACTTTCACATGATCGTCTCGAAATGAATCTAAGGTCCATTCCGAGTCATGTCTCAACTAAAAACTTGGACTTTAAATGTAAGCCTAGCATTAAAACATAGATATTGTATTCCACACGGCTGTGTTGTATGAAGGTGCATCCAGCCATGGCAAAGTTTTTTTCGTTTGGTGGAAAAAAAAAGCCATCGCCCGCATCTGAAGAATCCCGAATTAAAAAAAAAAAAAAAAACACCACCTGCTCGCATCAATTATTTTTAGGATCACTCCCGAGAACCATTTAATTAATTTTTAGCGGCCGTATTGGCAGACGGATAATTTGCGTCAGACGTACTTAAACAACTCGTCTAGGTTGTGCAGACGAAGTAGGCGTAATCCAATATTTCATGTCTTGTTCCATTGTGTTTGAACGACCATAACTTCCTGACACATGTTAGTTTGAGCACACGGAAACATTTTCATTGAAACAGAAACAGAAACATTCATAACAAAAATCATTTCGTTTGCTCGTGTGTGTGTTTGTGCGTCCAGCCGTTGTGGTAGTAAAGAGACGACAGGTTAACTTAAGAGTTGACTGTACAATCTAAAAGACGTGGAAAGCTCGGTTTTTCGAGTGTTTATGTATATGTGGCACTTGAGATTCCACAATAGGCAAATAATGCCTAATTGGCAGCAAAGCCGGACTCATGTATCGTGTTTTGTACTGTCGCCGCGCTGTTATGACGGCGCTGTTTTGTCGTGCGTTGTATTGTCGCCGCACTGTTATGACGTCGCTATTTTGTCGTGCGTTGTATTGTCGCCGCACTGTTATGACATCGCTGTTTTGTCGTGCGTTGTATTGTCGCAGCACTGTTATGACGTCGCTGTTTTGTCGTGCGTTGTATTGTCGCCGCATTGTTATGACATCGCGATTTTGTCGTGCGTTGTATTGTCGCCGCACTGTTATGATGTCGCTGTTTTGTCGTGCGTTGTATTGTCGCCGCGCT
>JAHWFP010222979.1:39220-50939 GCA_023313725.1 Lithobius niger | reverse complement strand
GTCGCCGCGCTGTTATGACGTCGCTGTTTTGTCGTGCGTTGTATTGTAGCCGCGCTGTTATGACGTCGCTGTTTTCTCGTGCGTTGTATTGTCGCCGCGCTGTTATGACGTCGCTGTTTTCTCGTGCGTTGTATTGTCGCCGCACTGTTATGACGTCGCTGTTTTGTCGTGCGTTGTATTGTCGCCTCGCTGTTATGACGTCGCTGTTCTATCGTGCGCCGTTATTTCCGCGCTGTTTTCACGGGATACCTTAGTGTCGCCAATGCTTTAAAAGCCATGTTGTTCACACTATAGTCATTACAGCATAAAAAGAACAACCCTTTGCCATGTAGACTCGATATGTATTGGTTGCCAAAGCCATTTCCTGTTTGTTGTTAAATTTAATTACAGGCATCGTAATCTTGTTTCGACTTCTTGGCAATTTTGTGACCGACCTGACGAAGTAAGGAAGTTGAAAGTGTACCAAAGTGTACATCTTCTTGATTCTTGACGTAATTCAATACTAAGTCCATGCATGTTTTTCTCAGTAAGAAGGGAACTGTTAAAAAGTACGCATATTCACGTGGACCACAAAATTAGCTAAAAGTCGCCGCAATAACTTCTGCAGACTAATTAATGTTAAGGAGGGCGAGTCAAGCTCTCGTTGCATTCCTTCGCCCCTTGAGACTACAAGTTTGAATTAGAGGAGCGAATTTTCTCTGCCCTTCTTAGTCGGACAATAAATTCAATCTCTGGGTCACTAAGAAAAACATGAGTCCCACTTAGGGACACGTGCTAACAGCTACGTAAATTGACGAAGAGAACATGACAGCAGCTAAAGGGGATGCATTTGTAGCCAATATAAATGTATCTCCCATTTCTACATGACCAATTAATAGCATTAAAAAAAAGAGGATATTCGGATTTAACGTCCTTTCAGATGCTAAGGATATCGCGGGACGGAAAGAAGATTTTACTAGGAAATTCCTAAGACATTTTACATGCCACAATCAACACGGGCAAGAGCGTTATCAGAGTTTCAGAGCTGAATTTCAATTGTTGCCAAAACGCACTCTTGGCACAAAAGTGTTCTTTTCGGCAATCATTTCAGTTTAGCAGGGTGCATAGTTTGCATCTATGGGGGGAAGGGGGAAAGCCGTGTATCCTTAACCATCAAATCCCACCCCCACCCCCACTTTACAAAATAAAATTGGTCCTTAGTATCGGAGTCAGATGTGTAATCTGTGTTAGATGTGATAAGGAATATTTTGGGGGGATGGGGGGGGGGGGCAGAATGAAGATGGTGTCCAAGAAACTTCTGACCGTATTTAAATCTCGTGTCGCTATTAATGTAAGAAAGCATGAAGCAAATGGCATCTTTAGAGTATAGTTTATTTGCATTAATGTACATGACAATACAGACAAAATATTTCAAAGACTTTTTCTAATTAACGTTCAACGTATTTATTATCTCATATTTAAGTATTACTTGAAAAAGAAAGTTCAGAATAATGTTAGGAATATAAGTAGGCTCAAAATAATAAATCCGCTGTCCTTACTATAGCTTCGGGCCGAATCATATGTTTCTTGTTAGCACAGCCCAAATCAAAGTAGCATATCCTTTCTACGTCCAGAGTAAATGGAAAACCTTGACAAAGCCGTGTTGACACTAAAATCAGAAGAAAAAAAATAACAAAATTAATGAACAAATCAATAAATCCACAGAAAAAATAATCAACAGTCAAAACAAAAATCTTCGTTATATCTACACGTTAAAGTTGTCTTGTTAAAAGTTAAAGCACGATTGGAGAAGAAAGTGTTCAAATACAGAGGGGCTTCGTTTCTATAAAACTTAAATTAAGAGTAAAGATGGTTAAATTAATAAACTCGTATCCGTGTATGAGGATATTACATGAAATACAATGGATGCCACGAAGCAACACTTCGTGGTGTCCCTTGCCATTACGTGCTGCGATGGTGCGCTCGGCCACTAGCTGAAAACCCAGCTACAGGCCGAGCGCCAGTTGCACGGCAGGGAGCGTGTACTACTTCTAAACCAGTTGGAACTGCTTCCTGCACACGGCCTGTTACCACTGCATAATTCCTTAGCGGGAGTCTATTGTTTAGAACCGCGAAAATGTGGGTTTAGATTCAATCTTCAGTATTGGCGTTTGGGTTCCATCCTAACAAGTTGGACACCCTAGACTAGGACTGGTGCAGCCAACCACTGCTACGCCTCCTAATATGTGACACTCGCTACATAGTACATTAATTAGCTGTGCAATGGGAACGATCTTGGAATTGAGCGAAAAATCGAATCTGACTGTTCCCCGAGTAGTTACATAATTTGGGGGCCTGCCATGATCCGAACAGTAACCGCATTTTTCGGAGCGAGGTTACTGTTTGGATCACGGCATGCCCCCAAAATATGTAACTACACAGAGAACAAACAGTCTAATTCAAGTTTTCACTCAATTCCAAGTTCGTTCCTATTGCACAGCTAGGGGATTATGCCGCAAGTTTTACATATTTAGTAGGCACTGGTAGCAGTGGTTGGCTGCCCCAGTCCTAGTCTATAAACGGGACAGAAAGCCAATTGGGCTCGACAAGTGTTAAATAAATACGGATGAAACCTATTCACGTTGCCTTTTGGACTTAATTTGCATCCGTATTTATTTAACACTTGTCGAGTCCACTTGGTTTTCTGTCCCGTGTATAACCTTATTTCAAGCTACAAGCGTGTTCCTTTCTGTTCACTTGGTGTGTGATGCGCAGACAAGCATCCGACCAGTGCAGATTGGAAAGTGTACGATTATTTTGTATATGTATGCGTGTTAAATGCTTCCTATGGACGTTTCCTTTTGGCCATGTCAGTATGGCTGAGTGGTAGGACTCCAGCTTTTGGTTTCAAAGGTCGCGGGTTCGATTTTCCCACTCAGGCAGTCTGACATTTAAGTCCAAAAGTCAAGGTGAATAGGTCTGCATCCGTATTTATTTAACAGTCCTAGTCTAGGGTGTCCAACTCGAAGACGGAGTTCGCACCCATATTTACACGGTTCTAATAGACTCACGCTAAGGAATTGTGCAGTGGTAAAAGACCATGAGCAGGAAGCAGTTCCAACTGGTTCAGCAGTAGGGCAATTTTTGTTCTTCCGAGCTAAAAACTTGGAACTGAAATATATATATGATGTCAGGAATAACGGGCTGTACTGGAGAACATTTTATTAAACACTGCAGTATGCTTGTAGCCTAAAAATGGCTGGCAACGACGCCATTTTGCCGCAATTGTCACGGCCTCATTTAGTGCGAAGCCTTGAAAAGGATGCGCATGAATAAGATCTGAAAATGATAAGAGTAGAAATCGTCATCATGAACATTGACGAGTCGCAGGTGGACGAAATGTTCGGCTTCGGTCCAGAATTTTCCGACCACGAAGAACACCCACCTAGGCTGTCATACCAGAATTACGAAAAAAAATGAGGACACAAACTTTGTGTTGTTTCAGACGTAACTTTGGATTACTCAAAATGTGATAAAGGTTTGTGATTTGGTGCAAAAATTCAAATTAACTAAGAGCCCTTCATCAATGTGTCTGACTGATCAAAGAATGGGTTTTAAAAATAAAGAAAATAGGAATAATCAGCAAAAACGGTTTAAACCGAATTTTTAGATTTCCAAAATAATTAGGCCTTGTCACGTCCATTGTCACAAGACCGAAATGAAGCGGTGGAAAACTGTTTACAGTGGTATTATTGCATAGCTTTGTTGCTGACGGACGGGGTAATTTCTTTTTTTCCCTGTGTTTGTCGACGGAGAAATTCGGAATCAAGCAACTGTCAGTTCCATCAACCAAAGATGCTTTAACAATACGCTTTGAAAGAAAGTTACACGTGGGATACTATTATTTTAAGTTTTTTTTTAGTCTAATGGGGCATTATCTTATTTCCCTTGTTCGCTGAAAGGGCACTTTGGAATCGAGCAACGATGCCGACGATGGAGCTGTTGCAGTTGTCAAAGAAAGGAATGTTAGTTTTAGAATGTAATACTCAGCGATACAAAGCAGTATATTGCTTTATAAAGATGGTTGTTGTAAGAATTTTTTTAAATTGTGCAAAATAAGTTGGCCTATGCAAGTGTGTAAAATAAGTGTGCAATTTACATTCACTGATAAGCATGAGCAGACATGCGCATATGGGATTTACACTGCGCACCTAACGAACGTAGGTATCAAAGTAGGGTAATAACTACAAAACGTGTTTTTTAGCATTGGCTGAATTACACGAACTTCAAAACAGAACTGCAGACTTAAAAAAACAAGACTATTGCGCTTCAGTCAAGATTGTCAGTTGACTGTATATTTCTATAAATCAAGTTATTTGACAGTCCATTTGATAATAAGAGAAGTTTTTGTCTATGTGTCTGGATTTTTTGCAGCTTAACAGCAATCAGAGATATCTCAAATGAAAGGCTTTGTAATCATATTTTGATTGTTTGGTTGCTGAGCACCTAATTCTCACAAGCTTTTTGCTGTTATAGCTCTTGCAAGACAGACAGCAAATTTTAATCTCTTACCATCTTTTAAGTAGCAATGTTTTTCAATTACTTTGATTTTTCTGTTTTATTGTGTATTACTCTATACCACGAGCCACGGCTGTTTGCCGTGATGTCATCATGAGTTAGCCAATGACGAACGAGAATAGCGGATCTTTGGCCGTCCGATTGGACTAGCCCAGTCACGTGATAAGTGCGTCACGATAAACAGCCGTGGCTCGTGGTACACAATGTCATAACCATGAAGTTCTACACTGGTCGAGTAAAAAAATGCTTTTTGTATTGTTTAATTGTAAGAAACAATCAAATCAGCGCTACAACAACTCGAAACTCCTTGCACGCATCTGAAATCTATACCATCGCATCATCTCTTATATATTTGTTTATTTTTTTTTTATGAAAAGGACTACCGAAGTCAGTTACATGCCAGTTACACAACGTCAGTTAGTCCTTTACTTCTTATGAAATTCAGTCAATATGTGGTTGTAAAGGTAATTCAATAAAAATGTCCGCCCTAACAGCAGCAAAAACCACAAGTTCATAAAAACAATGTTTTAATTTTCGAAGGATACTTCCCTACTTGGTCACAAATAAACGTGCTAACACAACTAACTTAAAATTGTCATATTTTTATATTATGGTCAACAAACGGGTGTTGTCATTTTAAGATAGTTGTGTTAGCACGTTTTAATTTGTAACCAAGAAGGGAAGTATCCTTCGAAAATTAAAATATTGTATCCTGTTTTTATGAACTTGTGGTTTTTGCCTGCTGTCAGGGGCGGATATTTTTACTGAGTTACCTTTACTTCTTATCTTCGTGCACTCCTGGTGTGACACATTTAACGTGTAAAAATTGAGGGACGAGCAGTGAAAATAGTTAATAAAAAGACACGCCTTAAAGTGCACAAGCATACACTAAAAAGCGACGTTTCGGAACACTTTCATTCCGTTGTCAAGCAGAAATTTTCTTAGCAAAGGCTAAAAGTCAACATATATGCACTTGAATGGTTTCCCATCCTAGACAAAGAAACACGCAGAATAAAATCGAAAATAAAGTGATTAAAATGAACCAGTGTAAGCACAGAAGCTACACAGGGGGGGGGGGGGGGGAGGGGGGGCGCCTCACCTCCCCCTAACGAAAGCTCCTGTGCTGACGATGTTCGTTTTAATTACTTCATTTTCGATTTTATTCTGTCTGTTGCTTTGTCTAGGATGGGAAACTATTCAAGTGCATATATGTTGACTTTTAGCCTTTGCTAAGAAAATTTCAGCTTGACAACGAAATGAAACCATTCCGAAACATCGCTTTTTAGTGTATGCTTGTGCACCTTTTGGCTTGTCTTTTTATTAACAATAAATTTTAATGTGTCTTGCCTAGGAAAACCCATGACTTGACTCTGATAGTGTGAGCAAGTGTTAGCAAGCACCCTGGAATGTTCTGAGCAGGCAAGCATGCAAGCAGACTATCCCTTTAAACCATTTAGAGCTTTGGGAAAAGACTTGCAACACACAACTTCCATTTTGCAATGTGTGCAGTGTAGAAAACACATGAATCCCAACTGCCAACTTGGAATCCTGCCACCAACATCAATAAATATCCAATATCAGTAAAAGAGACCTTTCCTGTGTCTCTTGTCTATCTCGTGATTGGCACGAGATTGTCTTGACAGCGTCCATCTCTCGTGACGAGGCTGGCCTGAAAGTCGAAGCCCTGGCTTAACTGTCGGGGGATCAACACAAGCTTACGACCCAGTAGGGCTTGGAAATCTCAGAAAGTTGCAGGTAAAGCCCTCCTTCCATACCTCCCTCCTTCTAAAGCTGGGTAAGGCCTCTTTTTTTTCTTTTTTTAACAACATCCGAAAATGGTGAAGGAAAAGTGACGACCGTAAATCAGGAAAATAAAGGGGAGACTCCATTTTGAAAGAAACAAAAAGATAGTCCAAACCTCGCTTTGAAGGTTACAAAGTCGTAGCCCAGGGTAGGTGGAGAAATAGTAGGAAAGAAGGGGGCTACTTAGTCGTAGCCATGGTTCCATTAGGCAGAGTTAATGCTGCTACTATTAATGGAAAGGGAATAAACACAAGGTAAAGGCTCAAATAATCAGGTAACTATAGACATACACAAAATTGGTACACAGATTAGTTACAGTGATTTGTGCATGTTTATTTACGTTAAATACTTAAAACTGTTTTCAATAGTTGTATTTGTTTAAAACCAAGTTTATTACCCAGTACTGATAAGTTTTTTGCCGTCTGCACTCGTGAAGTCGTGTCACACGCCAAGATTAACTACTGAAGAGTATTTTCGAAGAATGTCTTCATTAATCAACTGTCGGCGTTCGATATTACCACTGGAAAATGGTGAAACCCTTCCCTGGACTCCAATATATTTTTTTATATTAAATTTCTTTCTCTTTTTTTTTTTTTAAACTACAAATAATTTTTCTATAGTTTGTGAATGCTATGTGTAAGGAAGATCCCTGTTTCTCGTGCATCTTCGGTGGGTGGGGGGGGGGTGCTATGACGATCCGTTTCAGTAATGAGTAGCATGTAGTAGGTCCTATGGAATGCTGAAGATGTTTTCAGTATGAGGTAGTAGGCCTTACCGGTCATACTGAGGATATTGAAACGGATCGTCATAGCAACCCCCCCCCCCCCCCCCCCCCGGGGGGGCTGCAAGGAGGGAGTTGCTTCGAAATTTAAATTCTTATCACTCCAGGCTTAATTATTACTTTTCGTGTATGTGCCGGACTCAGAACCAAATTTGGAAAGTAAAGGGACGGGTCCGTTACAGGATTCCCCCTTAACAAAATGTGCCAAGTTCTATGTTATATGGTTCACAGTATCCAACAAAGAAACAACAAACCGTAAGAAGCAGTTTGCCATATTTCACACTTGGTTACTGGTACTTAATTATTAAACGACAAAAACGAATTTGTTTAAGGTATGGTATAACTGAACTATAGTAGGGATGAGTCAATAACCGAAACCGAAACCGAATTTTCGGTTTTTACTGAAAACCGAAACCGAAACCGATTCGGATTTTGTGGCGGTTTTTCGTACGGTATTCGAAAAATCAAAAGTTTCCTTATTTTTTAAAAATAATTATTATTTTCTACGTATGAATGACAACAAAGCTTCTAGTCATTAAAATGAAAATAGAGGAAAATAGTGCCACAGCTATACCCATGGTCTATCACGCGGCTGAAAGTGAAAAAAGAGTGAGTTAGAAGCCAGTATTACAGGGAAAAAAATAGAAATAGCTAGTTAGGGTGGATGGTTGCAAAAACCGATACCGAAACCGAAACCGAGGTTTTTTGGGGGTGAAAACCGAAACCGGAACCGAAGTCAAAAAAATGAAACCGACCCATCCCTAAACTATAGTTAAAATAGGAAAAGAACACGAATGAATTTTTCCTGTAAAGTTTTAGACGCCCCCATGTTGCTGTAGTATTTATTCTACGTGAAACTTTACTGTTGTGAAAATTACGAAGGTGTAGGAATTACCAGGAGTTGACGGGAAATGACTGGAATTTATTGAGGGCGACAGTTGCAAACGTTGGAAACTTTTTTTTTATCTTGTTCGTCACTGATGAAACAAGGTAAAATAAATTGGAGTAAAAAAGTTACGAATACCGGTAATACATTGTTCCTTGTACCCAAACTTGATGGTTGCAATCGGAGGTACAAGTGCCATTATTGCGTTGAATTACATTGTTATAAGTGTAGCTTCACGACACGAGCACTTGATAATAGCTAGTAACAAGGATCTAGATATTTTACTTGTTAACGTGTCAAGTCATTATCAACAATCAAGTGTAAGTACAGGCCACTTATTACTACTGTTGCAACAATGGCTCGGAGAATACGGCTTTATACCTTCTCAGATAAAACAAAACACTCGTCGGCTTCGCCCCGGAGATTATTGTTGTATCTATCGGAGGTACGAATGCCGTATTCTCCTCACCATTGTTGCAAACAGTAATAATAATCCCCATTATTAATTTGTGAACAAGATTAACAGCTAACAGAAGCTAACAAATAAACTTATTAGCTTGTGATGTACATTTTTGTATCTCACAATCTTTTGTGGCTAAAATCAAAGCGGTGGGTCTTTTTGCATCCCATTGTTTTTGATTACAGTAATTTTTACATATCCTCAGTCAGAGGTTTAAACATCATGCCTAGGTAAATGCTAACCCCCACTGATTTTGCCTCCTTTACAAGATGTTTGGTAAACCAATCCTCGTTTGGTCGTGGGCATTGTTAGCTATTCCCACATTTATATCGTGGCAGACTTGAAACGGAGCACCATCTTTGATCTCAAATGATGTGGGGGAGGGTGTTGGTAAGGGGGAGGGTATTGGTAAGGAGGAGCGAGAGTTGTAGAGAGATACACGCAATGACGCTCTTACAATAAAGAGTGATGGGCTGCAAGAGTCTCTTTGTTGATTTGTATGAAAAGTGCAAAAGAAGTGTCCAGTTGACATATTTCCGGGGGTTAGTGTTTAACCTCGGTAGATAGCACGATGATTGCTGTGGCACGAGTTACCGAATGGAGGTGGGATTAATGACTTAAAAACACGAAGAATGACAGCTGGTTGGTAATTGTTCAATAGGTAATTGTACCATGTCTTCACAGTTTCTCTTTGACGATCAGTACGTAGGGTGCAATGTGCAATGCGAGAACAGGCAATGTGCAATGCCTGTTTCACTATGCACAACTAAGAACGGAGCGGATGGTTGATGTGCTGAGTGGAAGTTGGGTCTGCGATTAGTTTGCAATGGTGTGATGTAGTGTTTAAGTATGGAACTGCTTTGCACACTGTCATTCACCACACGAGTATCACGGAAAAGGCAGTGATCCTTTCGAGTGTTCCCTTTCGATGGTGAAACTAAGAGAAGAGTGGAAATGGTGGTGTTTGTTGAGTATCTGTTTTAAAACAAGAGTCATCGAACAACCGTGCAAACACGTCATTTAAATGCCTCATGTAGAGGTAAAGGGAACACGGAACTACGAGTAAATTTTGTGATGAAGTTGGTCTAGAGTAATGACGAGAGGGGAAGAACCAGCAAGAGCGTCGTTGGCTTCAGGGCAGGCTTTACTACCATAAGACATAAGTAGTTTCAGTTACTTCAGATCACTGAGCCTATATTGCTGGTGCAAAGCCTTTAAGGTGTAATGGTTAGGCTTGGAGAGACAATTTTCGAGCATGGCAAGGATAATAGCCTGACTAATTGGTGGAAACAGGGCCTGAACTTCAAGTAACACTACCGTTCCTTGCACACCGGCTGACTGGCTAGCTGTGACTTCAATACTAACCTGCGGCACTCCCTTCCATTTTTCACAGTGAATGGACAAGAGATGACATTCTTCAGGATAGGTATGGTAAACTTACATAGGGTACTGATGTAATCATACAAATTAATCATGCAAATGACACAAAAAATCTGCGCTTGACGAACGCTGTCTGAAGCCACTGCCACCAACAACCGTGGTCTTAACAATGTCAGAATTGTTATTCCTCAGCCAGCCTGGACTTATAATCAGAGCCCCTGTAAATCTATCGTTGTGGAGTTTTGTAACGACTCAGGGAGTGGACGATTGCTTTCAAGCAAGGCTCCAGGACAATTCACATTTTACAGTAAAGCAGGTTCTGTATTCAGAGTTCTCATATTAGGCACTGATTCAGGTTTAGAAGCCTGACCAGCCCTAGTGTAGCATTCCGAAAGACGACCTTAACGGTTGCCTCTCCAACACCAACTGACTTTTCCCTCGTTTCCCCAGCGGTATTTATACTCTGGCGAACAATAGATCTGGCCATAGTCTTTACGTCACGTGACCAGCTGAACTGCATAGAAACAGATCAACCTGGTTGGGCTAGGGGGAGCCGTTCATGCACTCCTGTTGGCACCTGTCTAATAGTCTGGTATAGGCGGCTATTGGACAAGTGCACTGACAGATTACGTAACTGCAAGGCGCACCACGAAGTGTAGGATTCGTGTGTGGCGTCTTCTATCATGTACATAGCCGGTTACAGCCTACTGTTAATGCAGATTTGAAGGAACAGTCAGTGTTTGTTTAAAAATAGTGTTATTTACATTGAGATAAAATACAAGTTATAGGATAGTTTGTTGTGTTATCGCCAATGACTGAATGACCATTTTCTCTGCTCGATAGTCTCTGATGAAAAAAAGGATTGTCTTTATTTTTCTATGCTGTAAATCTTCGATATAATCAACAAACGCTATAAATGACTAGTTATTGAAAGCTCAAAGTTTTGCCTGCACTCGTAAGTACTTAATAAACCGTTTTACGGTTAAATTGAAACTGCGCTTGTTGTTTGTGAGATTTCATTTTAACACCCAGAGTAAATTTCCACTTGTGAATTCGCGGTTTCGCATGTACGAGTCTACAGTTGTATGTGACGTGCGTTTGTATCATTGTGATATATAATAATGTCCTGGACTTGTCTGATGAACAGCTTTCCTTTTGTCAAAGTAAAGATAAAGCAAATACAAGCCATTTTTGCACTAACCTTAAAAGCAACAAAAATTGACTTACGCATATATTGCTAAAACGTTATAAAAGTTTAAGTGAACATTTTTAAAGTGAATATGCAACTAAATCATCTTTCAGCTTAACACAGTACGAAGGATCAAGCTGACCGCGTAAGTGCTGGGATTGGGGACTTGTAATACCGATTTTGCATTGGTAAATTCAAGTGGCCCTGGCCGTGCCAAGGAGGGCTGGGCACCGTATTATTAACCAATGCGAAATCGGGCCGACCTAGGCCTGGCCGGTATTTCGAGAGCCGGCTCGGCTCACACCAATGGTGTAAACCTGGCCGCGCCAGGCACGGCCAAGACCGCTTTATTGACCAACGCGAAATCAAATTAGAGACGGAGCCGGCCAGTGCCGCTTAAATCAGAATGGTTTATGAATGGTGCTGCATTGTAGCGGCAGGAAGTGGAACGTGTCAAGTACCACAAACCGACACGTGGCGGTGCTGTAAATCGTGATCAGCGAGCCGTGGAATTAACCAACGCGAAAGCGTGCCGGCTGGACCAGCGCTGGCCCCCGATTGGCACTGGCCGGCCCGCCTCAGTCTGGCCTGGCCACTTGAATTTACCAATGCGAAATCGGTATAAGTCATGACATAAGCTGGCTGACCCATGGGGGGGGGGGG
>JAHWFP010222979.1:16742-26763 GCA_023313725.1 Lithobius niger | reverse complement strand
TATTCTCAAACTTTCAATGGGTGAGTAATCCGGCTTGCTCGACTTACCGGACAAGACTGCGTTGTTACATCCGGGCGCCAGCTATCCTGAGTGCTGGTGAACGATCGTAGCATCTATTAATGGTGTGCACGACGTTTTTAGATTTAAAAATGTGACGGTAAAACGACTTGTCCCTTTGTACGTCCGAGTTCAAAAGCTTACCAAACAACTGTTAACATTAAAAATGAGAAATGAAATTGCATGCGAGAAATTAAATAAACAAACACTCGTCGCAGCATCCAGGGCTTTTTCCCCCGTCTAAATGGTCACAGACTGGTCTTCAACGCAGTTTCTGGATACTACGAATGGATTCACACTATGTAGCCCACATCGTCGGCTTTGCTCACTCTATTGACGTAGATCCTTGCTTCATAACATTCCTTAGAATGTCTGCAGTTCACACAATAAAAAGATGCTCAATCCGCGCGCCTCCGTGTTAGAGAAATACGAATGACTGACAGCCTTAGCGTCCAACCAGTTTAAGGGCACGTTTACGCAACCACTCACTTTTGTATTCTCGCAGCTAGAAGCTAGAAATCACCTCAAATTCCAACATGGCGGCGATTTTATGTCTGCCGCCTCGCAACGAAAACAGCAAATAACTTGAGTTCAGAAGCGTTTGGGAAAATTGTTTCGTCACGAGGAATTATTTATATTATTGGCACGGATTATAAGATTGCAAGTATTTACTCAAACGATGTTGGATTTAGCTAATCCATTTAGTGTTGTTACCATGGCTATGTCACCTTTGCCATCGCGATTGAGTTCTAGCTGCGAGAATGCAAAGGCGAGTCGCTGGATAAACGCGCCCTACGCCAGTCAGTTTTGAGATCTACATGTCGTGTTGCTGATACAAATTATGATGCAAAACACGTCGCCTTTTTAGGTGTACAGTTTGTTTTTTTGGAACAAAATTACATTCTGACATATTTCCCTGAACAGTGATGTTTGATCAAACTCTGACGTCATTCAACAGTTTTCAGAGCAATTTCTTAGCGTATTTGCGTGTAAAAAAACCCAGTTTCAATGAAGATATAGGTCTATTAGAAGGGTACTTTAATTATCCTTCATTGGGCAATACTCTCACGTTCGTAGGGGACTTACTACCAAAGGAGTACGCGTACAAACTTGCAAGCACACACACCTCGCACGTTTTAATGATGCAGACAATTTAAATAAAAACAAACAAAAACCTAGGCGTATCCTGTGAAACACGTTAAAGTGGAAATTTACAGCAACAGTGTACATCATAAATGGATTTTTGTTTGTTACATCATAGTGGTCTTGCGCTTCAGTGACTGGACTGAGCCGGATTCGAATCACTTCGTTGCAGAACAAGAGCGTATAAAAATAATAATTAGTGAAGTGAGGGTAGTGATAATAATCAGACACAATAAACTAAAAAATTCTTCCTAAAAAAACAGTTTACTCAGGCTCTTTTGAACGCTAATTATTAACTGTTTCGTTACGAGTCGGCAGAGCCAAAACCCACGCCATGTTGGAATTTTCGATAAGTATATATTACTTCTAGGTGCGAGAATGCATTGCCGCAATGTACCCGTACGGTAAGTTTTCCACTTCGTTATGATTTTCAGTTTCCACTTACCTTGGCATCCGTTTCCTATTGCAGAATTTTCTTTTAACAAAACTATTTGTTCGTTGTTTTGTTGGTGGCTGCATATACGTCCGACATATATACCGTAGGTATTAAGCCCTCACTAGACATACGAAAATTTCGTGCTAAGCGACGAGTTACTACATGTCTACAAGGTCAACATTTTCTGCACTCAAGTAGTGAGTTTGGCGTTTATTGACCGATTTTGACGTCTTTGGTAAACCATCCTGCGACGCCATGAAGCCAGTCTGGTGAGGGCTTAAATCGCGTGGTTGAGAGTGGTGCTTTTATAAGGGCTGGTGACCTGTGACTGGCCCATTTGGCAACAACGTGCTTCAACATGGTCGCACACAAATGAAACTAGTTCTCCTCATGAAAAACGCCCCAACCTGCTGAAATATGGGCCAAGGACACTGTTCTAAAAACTTGGTATGTAAGTGAGTGACGAAGATCAGAATGACTCGGTCAAGCGAAATATTCTGTAGTACAGTTTATTTTCTAAATTTTCATTTTCATCTTACACAGCAATTCCTGAACATGAAGCAAGCGAACGAATCCAACACCAGTATTTACAAGCGCATCTGGATAGCTCGGATACCACACCCGAAAGTTGCTGTAGAAATTATAAAAGCAGCAACCACCTTGCTTCAAAACGTGCGAAATTGACAGAACATGTTGTTCATGTAGTGCTCGGGACTACTAGCCATATGGATCGGGCTCCTTTACTGTCGCTGCCAAACATCGGCGCAACCATATAAGGGACAACCCAAATATTACCGAAAATGTTCGTAGTTTTAAAATATTTCATCTTCAAACTCGTCTACTTCATGCACCAAAGGAGGTGGCGATGGTTTCTATCTTGAAATGAACTTTTGGAAGATGATGATTGAGTCTCCTTAAGCTGGAAATCAGACGACTTTCTCCTCCTTTTTTCCCTAAAATCGTCCCTTCTCATGCAATTTTAACCAAATCAGAACAACACTGCGCATGGTACCGTGTCTCGCACACAAACACAAAATCCGAATACAGTCTACAGGTATGAGAGTAGCCTTGAACAAAAAAGGCTGAACATTTTTTTTTAACAAAAAAAGAAAATAGGATGGATTGTCCTGAAAATAAGCTGAACATTTTAAGGTTAGTATTAAGGTTGCTTTTAAGTTTCCCCTTAATTTACATGTTAAGACCTGCTATAAGTTCATAACTGAAGTCAGATGTGCCAAAAAATAATAAACCGGAAACTTACTGAAAATTGCTCAGCACAAAAAAAAAAAAAGCTGAAATCAGCTAATTTGCTAAAATGTCTCATGCCCGAGTCTAGTATTCGACCTAAGTCACTTCCCTCGCTCGGCCTATTGTGAATCGGGAGCTGAGGTTGGCCAATCAATGGATTGGAGGTAGGATAATAGTCGGGTTCCGATTTTTGCGACGTTTTTCAGTGGGCTTTGCCTGAAAGTTGTGACGTTGCAAATAAGCAATAATGATTGTGAAGCACATTTTTCAATCTAAGGCATTGTTTCTTGTAAAATGAAATGTAATAAATCAGTTCGCCAGCAAAATCCTAAGAATCAACTTCTCTTCGATCATGCCATCGCTATTTTTATTCCAAAGTTAATCTTTACGATGATTTGGGCAATAAATATATGACAATTCACAGAGGCTTGCTTTATGATATAGTAAGTAACTGGTTCAAGGGCGCTTTGAGCGGCATATATTTATAATATTGCATTTATTGGGGGTAATTGTTATTTTATTTGGTACTAGCATCGTACCCGGCTTCGTCCGGGGATTCGTTTGACCCGTGGTTGTTTCCCAGCATTTGCTCGGTGCTGCCTGATCGTTCACTGCAACAGTCGATTTTTGTTTGTGTAACACTCCCCCTTTCTGCCACTCCTCTCCCTCCCCTCTCCCCTCCTCCTTTCATCCCGTCCTCTCCCTCTCCTCTTGGTTTCCTTCCCTTTCTCCTCTTTGCTATACGTAGTTGAACACGTACCCGGCTCCCGGGTCCCGTGCTTGTTTGTTTGTTCTTTTCTAGGTTCAGTTAATGCGTAATCGTGTGCTTAATGGTAACAGCTCACTTTGCCTTGTATCGAAGGATTAGCTTTCGATAGAATGCTTTTTATTGTGTTTTTTTTTTTTTTTGCAGATACTTGGCGTGTATATTTTACTTTCTTAGAATAACAGATAGTATTGCAGAAAGTTATCACATGCTGAGGTGAATGAAAACGTAAAGTTAGGTTAGAAATATTTTCAGTTTAGTTAAAAGCATCAAGCTGTAGTGTTTAAAGCTAGTTGTTTATTGGATGTGGTCAACTGTAGTCGTTTTGACATTTTGATTCCAGCCTCCCACGGAGTTAATTTCGCAATACGGCCAAAAACCGCAGCAACATCACAGAACAAAACAAAATATAGATAAATAAAATTTTCCCAATAAGGACGCGTTTCCACAACGATCTCATTCCCATGACGGCAGCTAGAATTTAGCCGCTAGTCACTGCGGGAGAGCGAAGGTGTATAAGACATGGTCTACGGCATCGTTCGGGTAAATGAGTTCGATGAGTTCAGTCCTACAATCCGTGACAAGGTAAAGAATTCCTCCTGACGAAAAAATTTCCCCACTCGTTTCTGAACTCTCATAACTGAATGTTTCGGTACGAGTTGGCACAGCCAAATCTGGTACCATCTTGACATTTTATTTTTCAAGCGTCTGTTGCGAAAATGCACAGCGAGATCGTTGCATAAACGCGCCCTTACAACCGAAAAGCAAAGCTGAAAAGTAATAGTTCAGCTCGTTTGGTGGCCACACTGCAGATGTCGGACGCGTACGTAGTCACAGTTTATTTTTATTCCCAAAAGCAATATTTTTACGCCCACACGCAAACATTTTTACGCCAAAGAAAATCGGTTTAATGACGCGTTTAAGCGACGACTCGCCTTTGCATTTTCGCAGCTAGAATTTAATCGCGATGGCAAAGGTGTCGTTGCCATAGTAGCAACGCTACCTACCTGGATTAGCTAAATCCGGCATCGTTTGAGTAAGTGCTTGCCGTCTTATAATCAGGGCCCCGACATCAAAGTTAGGGGCCTGGGACTAACTACAACAGCGGGCCCCCCTCCCCCGACTAAAATTGTAAAAAAAAGTTGCACTGTTATAATATTCGTCGGCCACAATTATTATGCTTAACAGGTTGGTTCATTCATTAATCTGGGCTGCTTGCGTTTCAAGACTTCTCTGCCTAACAAGCTGACAGGCTTGTACTGCAGTGCACCTGCTCCGTGCTCGTTGCCGTTGGATTGGAGTTGTTTGTTGAGAGTATAAAAAAAATTCATAATACGCACAAATCGAGTACATTAATCATAGTCATCAAAACTCATAATTGCGGGAAAAAAAACATTTTAGGCCGTGCGGGCCCCTTGAGTGACCGGGCCTGGGTACAATGAGTCCACCTGACCCCCCCCCCCGTTGTGGGGGCCCTACTTATAATTTGTTACAATAAGATAAGAATTCCTCCTGACGAATCTATTATCCCAGTGGCTTCTGAACTCACATATTGACTGTTTTAGTTGCGAGCCGGCAGAGCTAAAACCGCCGCCATGTTGGAATTTCAGATGATTTCTAGCTTCCAGCTGCGAGAAGGCGAAGGCGAGTCGTTGCTTAAATGCGCCCTACACACGGGTTCGCGACAATTCGGTCCCCAAAACTCAGTCCCAGGCAAGACCGTCCCCCCCCCAAAAAAAAAAAAAACAAAAAAAAAAAACAACATACGACAATTCGGTCCCAAGTCAAAAAATTTCAAAAGTAAAAAAAAAAAAAATACTAGTTAAAATTCGAGGACCAACATTCACAACTGTTACTATAAAAAAATTTAAAACACGATTATGAGGCACGCCAATCACCATTTTATCATTCCATTCAATAACGACGCTACCACGGCAACTAATTTTGCTGTCTACGCTTCTCCAACGCACGGACGGCCTCTTCCTGCAAACGCTTGTGCTTTGTGTATATTGGTGAATGAGTTTGTCGACGCCTATCTCCGTTTTAGCAAACTCCACCTACAAATGACATTTTTAAAAAAGGGGCATTTGGACTTGTAAACTTGTGGGATTCAGTTTTTAGCCTATGATACCAATAATTGTCAACAGAAATTGGTGGAGGCTGGCACGAAAGCGATAATAAATTGAAAATTAATTTTATAGTACCACATGAGTTCAACTAATTTACATTTATTTACATAAATTAACCAACGCGCGATTTCATTTTTTTTTTTCTTTTTTTAGCGGGACCTAATTTTCGTAGGCTTATTTTTTATACGGGGCCAAATTGTCGTACTAGCCGTAATTTCAGGACCGAATTTTCGCACTATCCGTAATTTTAGGACCGAATTGTACGGGACAGAATTGTCATGGATCCGGTTTAACAGCCGTGTAGCAGAACAACAGTAGGCTAGGTCTTAGTAAAACAAAATGATAACTACTTCCGGTTTACTTTGTTCCGCCATCTCTACTTACTGTAATTGCTCAGCGACAAATTAACGTTCCGAATATTAAAAACGAGTTATAGGATGTGTAGCATCTGTTCGACGCGTTCCTCTTTTCTCCCCGAATCAAGTTATTGAGCAATGGCGCCATTTCATAACGCGTTTGTAGGGACAAGCGGTTTTATGCCCCAACATCGGTTGGTCGTATATATTAAGGCATCCCAGACACGCGACCAACCAATGTCTGAGGCAGTTGAGATTTATAGCTGCACGTAACTTTAAATGACGCTCTTCCTAGGTCAATACGGCCAATGCTATTTATAGAGCCGTCGGGACCAGAATGACAGCTACAACAGCTCAGATACGAAACAGACCATTATTTACATTTGGCTTTTCCCGGATGGCTTCCAGATAAATACCGCTAATCGCTGTACCAAAACACGATATCCAGCAACGCACAAAAAACAGGGAAGCTAAACCAAAAAGTCTGGTATCGGTTTATTACTCGTAATACCTATCATTAACCAGATAAGCAAGCCTTTAACAAGACTCAAATGTACAAAAAAACCGGTCATGTATTAACAAAATTGATTTTACACCTGGTAGTCAGGGTTTTAAAGAAGTCTGATTGTCAGTGGAGTGAATCAAATAAAAGGCTTCCTTGGAGATACGCCATGCAAAAAAAATTGTTTGGTTTACAGGCGAGGCTACAAATTGAAGCACCAGGCAACCAGGCATTTTTATTTTATTTAACTGACCACATTTCTTGGACACGTAAGGATCAAAGCTTCAAGAGGAAGTTGTCAATTTAAAAAAATATTACATTTTGCAAATATGTGACGTCATTTAGTAGTCAAATGATTTTTTCCCAGTTTTTGTTACATTACTTCCCAGTGGTTTGAGCTAGAAGCAGGACATTTGTACCATTAAAAAGCTCGTTTCGAGCCGGTTAAAATGGTTTATTGGTTAAAATTTGGCGACAATGTAATTTCTAAAGGACTAACTAAAGGTCCACCTTTTTAACCTTGTTAAAAAGGAAGGACATGGAGAGAAAAACACGACAACACTTTGATTATTTGCGCCCATATTTTAGTATTTTATATTGTTATTTACGCCCTTGTTTAGTGTTTTGTTTGGTGTGTATAAAGGTGCCCAAATACCCTTATATTCTCACGTTTTCGGTGTTTCATACATGGTAGCCGTTGTTGTTTTAGTTGCTGTGGGTGTTTTAAAGTTGTTAGTAAGTCGTTTGGGGCAATTTTTTTATTACATCTCCCTTGTCCTAACACGTTTGGCGATGCCATTGGGGACCTTGAGTCCCTGGCAGGTGTAACCTTGGTGGTAAGGCATTCGTGTCACCATACCACTTCCTGTACCTTCCCCTGGCCTTACTTCTATCATTATATGTAATTATCTTTTTTTAAATTTCGGCTGGCTGTCAGTGATCTTTCCTAGGGTCCTTGCCAGACCTGTTGCAATTGCGACAAATTGTTATTATTATTTTTTTTTTGTTGAGAAATAAAGAAAAGAGTTGAGTATGTGCAAATACTGGGTGGAAAGAAGGGGTGAAATCAGCCTGGACGACCGTCGGAAAGGAACATTAAAACTTAGTCCTGAAGCTAAAAGAAAACGGCCATTTTTTGGGAAAGGATACACAGTTAAAACTAGTAAGAATTCTTTAAATGGTTCAGTGTAGGCTACAGTCTTGAGTTTACTAGTGTATTACGCGATCTCCTGATTTTTAAGTCCTAGCTAGTATATCAAAAATAAAATTCGACCGGTGTCTACAATCCACCTTCTTAGATCAATCAACCCGCACACCGAGACATTTATGGAGTTAGTTATGATGACATGAGAGTTTAACGCTTTTAAAAATTCGTCGTACGGTGAGCCCTACATTTTTGTACTACAAAAATTCGCCAAGCTGCGTTTCCGTTATAAGCTAGGAAGCGCTTGAATGCTGTCCAACACTCCACATTCCCCATTTGTTATAAACTTCTGCTAAAACCTAGTGGGGTATAATTATGTATCTCACTTGCGCGGTATAATTGTGTGCCTCGGCCTTTAATTTAATTTTTTTTAAAGAAATGTATTGGATTTTGGGAAGACCAGCAAATAAAAATCTACCAGCTGATTTCACAAAACACCACGTTAGCTCAAAATGTGCCGGATTCGTGAAGGATACTTTTTTTTTTTTTTACTAATAAAGAGCATAAAATGAGTATATTATTATGGTCGGTGGACGCGCATTGAACTAGCAAAGCCCACGCCTTTTTTTTTTTACTGTTTCTCAATGCTTCAACGAAAAAGAAAAAAAATCCAATGCCTTTCAACAGAAAATCTCTTTACCTGGACGAAAACTCATCTGGCAGATGTGCATTAAAAAAGTAAAAAAAAAATAAATTGTTAAAGTGACTTGCCTTCTTGCCATATAAGCGCCAAAGATTGGGGATTCATTCACTAAACGGGCCCAAGGAGCTGAAGGGATGGAGTTAGACACTATTCACACAACCGTCTAACGAGACACGTACTTCCGGAATCAACTCAGAGCCTTCATGACGTCGCAATGCATGTTTGGTGTGAAAACGACCGAAAACCATGTGGGTCGATATGTGAACTACTTAAACTTTAGTGACAGTACACAACGTTGGAAACTTTCAGAACTTTTTGATACGCCGTATTCAGCTTGCTGTAATGCTTCGATATGCTACATAACAACCAATAGAAAATCATATTCTCTGTCTACACTGCATGTACCAAGTCTGTTCGTAACCAAAAAAGAAATGCGCATTCCTTTTGAAACAAAGCAGTCGTTTGATAAAAAGCAGTCGGCTAGTTTAAAAGTGTGGATCGGCCAGATTTTTATTCATTCAAAAAGGGTTTATTCTTTCGACAATAAACAACGTTTATTTCACTCATTAATACCATTTCAAAAACGATTCGGATTTGAACGATTTAAAAAAAAAATGCTTCGTTGCATTTTAATAGAATGCAACGATCCTATCTAGGCCTATGTTTTTGTTGTTCATTAAATTGGGGTAGCTCTAGACAAAGCCTTCATTACTTTCATGTACTGAAAAGGTAATTTTGGTTGCGCTTTTTTTTAGAAGATTTTTTTCTATAAGCGGAAAAATAAGGCGGTGAAAAGAAATGTGTTTGGTTCTCGAGCATTTTCATTGCAAAAAGTAACCAGGCCACCAGGCAGTTTTTTTTTTATATTTTATTGGAAGTAACTCAAATCAGCTTTTATCTGCCCAAAAGCACTTGGATTTTAATTTTACGAAGCTGCAGTGGTTAACTTGACACTGAGCACAATTTTGTATGCCAAGTTAGGCAAAAAAAAATTCATTTTCAGCGAACTGAATTGCTGTTCCTTGTACGGTGATAAATTTAGCTTGCACTTGCAAATAAAAAGCAATGAACAGGGGCAAATTTGGCTACCAGGAGGGGCCTGAGAACCAACTATTTTTTTTCATGGCCTAAGGCAAAACGGCATAAAATAAGTAAGGGAGCAAAGTTTTCGATTCATCTGTCATACAATTTTTTTTTTAAGTTTTATTTTCTGTACCAAACAAGTAAAAAACAGTTAGACTTAGTTATTCAAGTATTAGAACAAAAAAAAAATCGAGCAATAAAGCTGGGCAGAGAGTTCCCCGTTTTTTTTTTCTAAATAAGGAGACGACAAAACGGTTTTTTGAGGAGAAGGGGGAGGGGTGAGAATAGTGTAGAAGACAACAGACAAAAATAACTTACACCAGAAAATATTGTTTGGCTGTAGGATAACAGCTATCCAAAAATTACTGTTATTTACGGTCATATGTGCAAGCTTTTCTTCCAAATGTGGAAAGAGGGCAAATGATAAAACTGCTTAATGGGGGGGGGGGGGGGG
>JAHWFP010222979.1:3219-13742 GCA_023313725.1 Lithobius niger | reverse complement strand
CCCCCCCCCCCCCCCGGGACAGAAGTAATTTTCTAGTTTTAAGTTTCTTACGGCTCACCCCTCCCTAAAATGCGAACGGTGGGTGAATGAACCCTTGTTACCGTACTTCGTGCGGATTACCCAGAAAAGTTCATGTGTACCTAGTTTGAAGGGTTACGTCCCTTTAACAAATCAAGGGGAAAAATACCAACTGTTGAACTTGGACCTATAAGTGTTGAGAAACATTTTCTGGCAAGGCATCTTTTCTCAAAACTTTGATACTTGCAGCTAGGCTCTTTAAGTAGACCGTTTGGCCAAAAAGGGTTACGTCACAGTGTTTTTCGGCGCGTAAGGATGTTCAATAAGGATAGCAGCAATTCACCTAAATGCAAATGGTAGTAGAGCTTTAACATACCCATACCAAAGTATGCTGTTAACTAATTATGTTTACATTGTAAAGAGAATGTAGCCTACGTGCATCCACCGATCAATACTAATTCTATTTTATACAGATTTAGGAAAAGCTTTTAGCGAATCTCGCAATGACTAAATTACCCTTGTAATGTTAATTTAGGACACTTCCTGAACATTTATGTACAAGCTGGAAGCACAACGTTAACACAATAGCTGTTCGTTATGAACTGACTATGGCTTTAAGCTTGTATAACCGTCTCTATAAAAAAATGAAAGCGTAACGTTGAAGGCACTTAAGCCTTTAATTTGGCCAAAGTAAATTCATACCCTATATGGTTCTGCCTACGGGGGTTCGTCGTTGCTCATGTGCCGCATGCATACAGACTTCACATATAATGAAACGCGTGAAACAAGCCAGAAGTCTATCGTAGAACAATCCGCACCTGTATTGAACATTATTGTAATTATTGCATTTTACGCTTACACGTTATTATAATCTGAACGTCTTTACTAATAACTTATCACACGTTTAAAGTCATTGTTTGTACCACTACGTTGTCCAGAGGGATTTGAAAAGCGTTTTAGCATCGAGGTAAAAGCCCCGGCCATTACCGGAAGTTAGACTGGGATAGCAAAGGCTAAAAAGCTTTTCAGATGGCTCTGGACAACGTAGTGAAATTTGAACGTCGTTAAACAAAAATTTACCACTTTACATTTGAAAGTCCTAAAACACGGTATTTGAACCTAATGAGCTCCACTCGTCATAATGATGCGACAAAAAAGTAAAGCCTACAGTCATGATTTAGTAATTCAATTTTTACCGCATTCTTCCAGTTTCATTATTTGCAAAGATACAAGTTTGGCACATTTATCTGTTAGGGCACGTTTACGCAACCACTCGCTTTTGCATTGTCGCAGCTAGAAATCACCTCAAATTCCAACATGGCGGCGGTTTTATGAATGTCTGCCGCCCCGCAACGAAAACAGCAAATAACGTGAGTTCAGAAGCGTTTGGAAAAATTGTTTCGTCATGAGGAATTCTTTATATTATTGGCACGGATTATAAGACTGCAAGTATTTACTCAAACGATGCGGGGTTTCGCTAATCCATTTAGCATTGTTACCATGGCAATGTCACCTTTGCTATCGCGATTGAGTTGTAGCTGCGAGAATGCAAAGGCGAGTTGCTGCATAAATGCACCCTTACACCCCCAGTCCACTGCTATTTTAAAACATTCTGTAACACGAAACGAAAGATTAGAAAACGTTGCACGGACTAATTTTCGTAATTTGACGAAAGAATTCAAAATTTTGAACGTTTGATGTCAATTTTTAACGCTATTTTTAGAAGATCACAACTTCTTGGCCGAGCGAGAGATGGTATAATACGTTAGTTTATTATCTGTATTTTCGTTTTCACCTTACACAACAATTCTTGGATATGAAGCAAGCAACCACCAAAGAAAGCAAACGAATCTTTACGAGCGCATCTGGATAGTTCTGCCACCACGCAAGAGATTTTCTGTTGAAATGATTAGAAGAAATGACTTCGTTTCAAAACGAATAAGTGGTATTTTTTTCTCTTACATTTGTAATTGGATTCTGCATTCTTCACACTAAAACAACGTCCACTATGGCATATTATGGCAAGTGGCATTAGGTTGTTTGTGTAGCGCTCGGGGCTACTAGATTTATATATAGGGCTCCCTTACCATTGTTACTAAAAGGCAGCTTAGCCATCCAATGGGAAAACCCGAATCGCCGAAAATATTAGAGGTTGGTATTTCATCTTCGGAGTCGTGCTTTTAATGCACCATAACTCCCTTCTTAGGAATTTCAACTAAATCGGAACAAAATTATGAAACTTATCGTTTTCCAAATAAACAAACACACTTACAGCAGACAATCTGACAAACCAAATCCTAATTCAGTCAAGTAATCGACTTCCCTCCCTCGCCTCCCACGACGGTGTTTTCAAACAAAATTTGTTCGCCCATTTACTTGCATATGTTCTACAGGCTTTTCCTGAAAAAAAGACATTGAACAAACTTTTTATTGCCAACCGCGAGCAAAGAATGTTTTGATACTAAAGATAATTCTTTAATTGTTTAAACTGACAAAAATGCTGTACGCTATTTGGCTTTAAATTTTTCTTTTCTTATTTCAGACCAGTTATTACGGCCGGAAGTCGCCTTTTACAACAACAACATTCTATACAAGAGAAAAACAACTTGCTTTCAAACAACAAAACAGAACTGAAAAAAAATAAAAAAATAAACGATCTGTTAATTTTGCAACTTCCTCGTTATGTAGTTTCGTTTAATTTCAAGTTAAAGCGCTGGTGGAACAAATCTCATCATTGCGTTTTTGTTGTGGATCCAGTCTGTGAACTTTAACAAAGTTAGATCAACCTACTAACCTTATTTCATTATGCACTTTAACAGCAATAACTTTAAAAGCAAACGACCAAATTAAAAAAAGCGTCCGGTCCAGGGAGGCTGGGGAACGCCTACGACAAGCGGAATTTGGAATATAGGGCTAAAAAAAAAAACATCAAATTCGTAGAAAATTTTGTAACTTTGTTATTTTCATTTTTGCTTGCACCTATAAATTACTGCAATATTGCATTCATTAACCTAACCTAACCTAACCATCATTAACTAAATACTGTCAATTCCAAACCACTTCCAAATTTAAAATTCATCGGAGTGACTTAAGTATTTTTACTAGCATTAAACTAGGAAACAGGCTTTGGGCCTATTGTAGGCGGAGCGAAGAAAAATTTATTTTAAATTTGTATTTCCTCTCATTATAATGGCTTTGCAATGTTTGCTAATGGTCCTTAAAAAGCTCGGGGCAATATTCATTCGGCTACAGTTGAGCTGAAGCTTTTTGCCGGTGTTTTTTACATTTTAGCTAGGCTACGTTTCATATTAATTTTAAGATACTTTCGTTTGCACCCATATTTAGTATCCGTTTCGTTATTTGCAGCCTCTTTGCGCCGTCGCCGCCGTTGTAAAATACAACGTTAGCCGCCGTGGTTAAACTGGCAAAGAACGTGCCGCCGTGGTTAAGCTGGCAAAGAACGTGCCACCGTCAATAATGCTTACATTGTTTATATTTATTGCAGAGTATCTTTTCTAGATTTAAAATATTAACAATAAAGCATTTAATTGCAAGCTAAACAATCACCAGTAACGATAGTACTTCAAAACAATCAAAAGATTCGAAACATCCGCGGCGCTCTACGCTGCCTTCTACGACAATGTTGAAGCGCACACCTCTGGCACGTACTGCAACGCCAAACGCTAATTTTTTTTTAATTGGAATTATTACAATTGTTGATCAGCCGGTGTTAGCTTGGCTGTGAACATAGAATTTAAATATTCTAAATCCTAATTTTAAGCCAAATTGTTAGTCCCGTTTTAGTTTCGTAAGCGACAACAGTAGAGAAATTAGGCCTATTGGGTTCGATGTTAGGCCTATTTATTCTGGCAACATGGGATGGAGAGTGTAGTTTCCATAGCAATCTAGAAATCTTGAAATTACAATACGAAGCCAAATTATTGTTCTGTGTTGTGATCTAAATACGTGGTCTGCTGTGTCTGTCGTATTATATGAACGGTTTCCTCCTGCAGCGGCGATTTGATGTTTCAAATTTGAGATTCCCGTTGATAGCGTCAACGCCACTTTGGTTGCCATGTTGGCTGAATTCCTGCAAGCTTTCTTTTTTACATGAAACGAATGTGAGTCGTTAACGAATCCTTCTGGTTTGTTTCCCATTTGCTTGTCTTCCTCTAGTGGTTAAATTGTTATGATCAAATGTTATTATTTCGTTGAGTTATGTCCAAAAAGATTGTTAGCTGTAAGGAAGCTACGATGATTTATTTTGGCTTTTTTTTTAAAGTTCACTTGATTACCAACAGCACAGTGTATGCTTCGTCGGAATTCCTTAACTATTCACGATTCCAAATTTACAATGGTGAGTGTTAGAAATAAATTCGAAAATTTGTTATTTCTCCCGTAATAATTGTTCGATTTACGTCAAATTTTGTCTCAGCAATACTGTTTGGGGGATCAAGCGTTGTACCAGATTTCATTCCAATCCGATCTTTCGTTTGGGCTCCACCCAGACTAAAAATGTGCAACCAACAGACCAACGGACCAACCAACCAACATTTTGCAATTTGGTGTCCGTTATAGGCTACGCTTCGCTCGCTTCGCTCGCTCGCTCCGCCAAAAATGACACCAAACGTTCAACATTTTTGAACGGTTTCTTCAAATTAGTGTGTGCAACGTTTTCTAACCTTTCGTTTCGTGTTACAGAATGTTTTAAAAGACCAGTGGACGGTGGGGTGTAACAGATAAATGTGTTTCTCAAAAATCTAAGGCGATTTTCCACGCAACTTCGGAAATCCCCCAGGAAGCGCAACTGCGTGATATCCTAAAACAAATTTGGAATAAAAAAAAAAAGCCAAAACGAGGAAACGGTTTTTAAAAAGCTAGAAAAAAGCCTTTTCGTTGGAAATTAAAACAAATGCAAAAAAAAAAAAAAAAAAAAAAACCCACATGTGGCAGCCTTGCGATAGCTCAGTGTAAATAAGGAAAAAGGAGCACTCGGATTAGTTAACCCACGACAAGGGGTGCAAGAAGGTTTTTCTGAAGGGGATTTGCTACAAATAATTTATGCCCTCTCTCCTTCCAGTTAGGGATGTAGGGAGCACTGAATTTCCCCAACAGGGTCTGGGAAAGAGCTTCGGAAGCTAATGCATTTTAAACTCATTTGCGTGACAATTTCTGGTCTCCAGTGAGCAATCAGAGCACTTGACAATTCAAACAAACAAAACGCATTCAAGAAAATACGCCTCCTCAAAAATCTACGGGGATTTTCCATGTAACTTCGGAAATACCCCTGGAGGCGCAAAACAAATTTGAAAAAAAAAAAAACGGAAAAACGCAAAAGGCTTTAAAAAAAGCTTGAAAAAAGCTTTTTCGTCGGAAGTTAGAACAAAAGCAATAAAAAACCGCATGTAACAGCCTTGCTATAGCTTGAAAAAGGAACACTCGGATTAGTCCTTTTTAACTGCTAAGATATTTTCGGGGCGGAGAGGGACATTTTTGCAAGTACATTTTAATGATCCTTGACATGGAAACATGAAAAGTAGCACATTTTCACAACCCTTCACTTCCTGAATGCACTGGAGTAGGCTGAGGTCTGATGTCGCCACCATGTTGTTGCAGATTTTTTTTCGAATGAATCTTTAGTGGGTGAATACACTGTTGACTGGTAGACACTGTATTTTCATTGGCATCCATCCAACAGTGAATTATGACAAGTTGAATTGTTATTGTGTTAGTATGTACTTGTCAGAATACGCTGTTGCTGCAGATAGGCGGCTCACGCAGAAAAAGTTATGTTTGCATGTTTGGATTGGTTTGTTACTTAGCGTTAAGTTAAATGTTAAGTTAGTTTCTGTAGCAGGACGTGTGGCTTTGGGCCATGGACCGAATAAACTCTCATTATCCGGCTCATGCAGAAACTGGTGTCCTTTTTTGCAAGAAGAGTTGGGAAAAAATGCAGATCGTGAGCACAGGGTCGAATATTACTTCAAAAAAAAAAAAAAGCCCGCGTGACTGGCTGCCTAAAGCTTGTGGCACACTGCTCCGTTTCGACGAGGAAAAGGAGAGCCTCCAGGGTCACCGTAGTTATGTCAGACTGCCCAAGCGGGGCATCGAACTCCCCGCTCAGGCTGTCTGACATACAAGTCCAAAAGGCAACGTAAACAGGTTTGCATCTGCATTTATTTAACTCTTGTTGAGCCTTTGGCTTTTCCGTCCTTAGATTGGGGGGAATGGTGGTGTGGTGTGTGACGTCACTCGTATAGAAGTTTGGGGAGGCTAGGGGGTGGGGAGGAAAAAGGGAGACATAGACGTAGATATTCAAAAGTCTTTACCACAGGGGTGCAAAATATACCAGAACGCTAGAACGAGGTTCTCGGGAAATTTCATAAAACTGTGGAAATTCACTGAAAAGTGGCTTGCGTACCTAGAGAAAGGCTGTGGAAATTTGAAAAATCTGTAGGAATATTTTGTGGGAATTTTTTGCACCCCTGCTTTACCGTAGTTAGTGAAGACCGGACACAAAAAGGCGCTAAGTAATTTTAAACGTTATCAGAATGGAAGGGGTGCAAAAAATTCCCACCAAATATTCCTACAGATTTTTCAAATTTCCACAGCCTTTCTCTAGGTACGCAAGCCACTTTTCAGTGAATTTCCACAGTTTTATGAAATTTCCCGAGAACCTCGTTCTAGCGTTCTGGTATATTTTGCACCCCTGTGGTAAAGACTTTTGAATATCTACGTCTATGTCAATTAGAAAATTCAACTTTAAAGTCTGGATCAGTCACTCACAAACGACCAAAAATAAATCAAAACCAAGATTAGCAAGGAGTAATTTAGTAGGCTTTTTCTAAAAATGTGAAACATTGGTAGGCATAATTATGTCACGTTGTTTCTCGCTACGTGCTTTGGTTGCTACACTAAACTTAGTGACGTTGGCAGAGGGTAGGTAGGTCATTGCAGTGATTTAACTTCACCGGGCAGGGCGCGTGCCATTCCATGCACAAACCAAACTTTGTTATAGATGAAGGTATAGGACTTGAAAAACTCCTATGAATGTTGTAATAGCCACCATAGACCAATAATGGTATTAAAGAAGCAGCCAATAGAGGTCTTCCGTTTTCTGTACCTTATTAATCAGGTTAACAAAATTGTACGTATATGGTGTGGCAGAAAGGAAGGGCCACCCCTGGCAATCAAAGATAGTTAATGCTAGAGCAATGAAAATTTGCGTGGTACGTAGGTTGAGTGGGTGGGCCACTATCCACGTGTCGATCACTGACCTTGACTCGTATTTTCAAGATCATCTTGAGGCTAATTTTTTAACCACACTTTGTACAACCCCAGTGTAAATTTGAAATTTGTAGACACTGGCAAGGCATGACCGTTGAAAAAAAAAACTGAACGAAATTCGGTACGTTAGTTTAGGAATTATGGAAATTACAAGCATGATTTCTGTTTTGCTGGCCGAGTGGCTTTCCTGCCTAACGGTTCTGCGATGGCCTTTACATATACACCACGCATAGGTGTAACGGTTTCGGCAGCGCACACAAATTGACATAATTCAGTCACCATCGTCAAAATGTTTTAAGCTTGAGTGCATGAAGAATAAAACGGCACCATGGGTCTCACTGAGAGGACTAGACGACTCACAACGGGCAAGAAAAAACAATTTAATTTTCAATACGTTAAGAAATTTTCGTGTCTCACTCACAGTAAAACAATAAATTTTTGAGAAAACACAAGCACGTACTTGTTTTTTTCCTAAATTGTATTCTTTTATTGTGAGCAAGACGCGAAAATTTCTAACGTGTTGAAAATTAAATGATGCCATCGATTAAGGCCACCCCCTCCAGGAAGACGTAGCTGCTCACAAATACTTGCAGGACTCATGATACGCCGCGCACACAATAATCCTGTGGCTCAGATACTGCCATTTATGCAATCCCGGCATATAATTTTAATCACTCCTGGCTTAAAGGAATTAAAGAAGAGTGCCAAGTTTACTGGTTTGCATCTCTATTTATTTATAGGGTTAACCTTAGCGGCCCTTACCTGATTAAATTATAGCACTACTTTTAAAGGCCGACCCTATGTGGAAAGTTGGCGGCACTCTTATACAGTACCAGTTTTGGGTTTGGGTGCATTTCATTTTCTCATACCGTAAATAGCCTATTAACTGCTCCGGAAAACGGCCCACCTACTAAAATGTCTTAAGGCCAGAAATCGTGAAAAAACAACCCCCGGGAGGGGGGGGGGGAGGAGAGTGAGCAGTAAACGGGTTTATTTCACGATTTCTGACCTTGAAACATTTTTGATCGTTATTTTTCTGCTAGAAATTGACAAAGCTTCATGACTCACGGTTTCATACCCTTAAAACTAAATTCTTACATAAATGAGAATAAAGACATTGCGTTAATGCTAGACCGCACCCAGATTACATGTAGCCTACAAGTGAATGATCGCATAAACGCCGAATTTTCCACGAAGGAGTTAGGCCTACCTCTTTGAGCAGAATTATGATTTGAATTATAACTGTCCATGGGCGTTTAATAAGAGATTTACGGTAATAGGAACCCAAACTTTGATTTCCTAAATTTGACCGCAGATCTCGAAGTGAAAAATGACAAAGCATTTTTGTCAAGGTGATTCTGTTGATACAGGGTATACGTATCCTATCCACAAGTCTTCAAGTCGGCAGAGTATATCATTTTACCAAGATATTCGTAAAACAAATTTATAGTAGTAATAACAAAACAATTAGGAATCAAATGACCTGACACTCCTTCAAGGTCGTAATGGTGCTCACGTTTGAAAAAAAAAAGCACTTTTCTATTTGGTGTTTGAGTTGATACCACCCACACAGTTAAGTATATTTTCATTTGCCTGTAGGCTGGATAGTTTCTGGGTCTTCTTTCTTTTTTTTTTTGTGGGGTGGGGGGGTGGGAGGGGTTGTTGGAGTGTTTAATCATCTACAACTCTCCAATTTACACCAATTACTTAAAAGTTAGAAAAATGGTAAACTTGAGGAGACCGTCAATGTTTTCCCCTTTACATCAGTCGATTCCGTATTTCTTTGTCATATTACTACAAACTTGCTTTAAGGCAATCTTATGCCATTTGTAACACAGCCTACATCAAGAATATATAGGGTAGGGGAGGGGAATTTGTGACTGAGACCCCTACTGAAACGTCTTAGATTCATTCCTATTAGTTCCGTCTAAGTTTATAGAGGGCGCCATGAGTTGTTTGAGGAAATTTCTACTCAGTTTTCAGCCTAAAATTAAACTAAATTAAACGAAACTATCTTGTATTTTAATTATTATTAAGTTTAGCTTAGTTGTAATTTAGTTTACTTTAAATTTGGGATGAAAAATGAGCAAAAATTACCATATGGAACACGTGACGCCCTCTGAAAACTCAGATGAAACTAATAGGAATTAATGTAACACGTTTCAATATGGACTTTTTAGATTTACAAATTCTACTCCGCAACCCTAACAATTCTTGAAGTTTAACCTTCCAAAAGTTCATGCAACATGGCCGCAACTTCCAAACAACTATCAAAAAAGAAGAAAATTCCACAGTAATAAACATAAATTTATTACCTTCGTTATGGTAAATATGGAATGAACTTACACAGATGAAACTTTTTATCTCCTTTTAAAATTTTCTATTAACAAAAAAAACGTACAATGACTTTCTGTGGTGCAAACCGAGATAGAGGCATGAAATTTAAATGTAGGACTTAAATAGTTGTACCCACAGAATAAACAAAAGAAATCAGAGTACGTAGACGATTAAAGAAATAGTAAAAAAAAAAAAAAGTCAGTAACGTGGCATTGACCTCTAAAAAAAATTATGATTCAACAACATCGACACAGTTAACAGTTCATATTATAGCATACAAACTGAAAGCGAAATTGCGCCTTACCATCTACAGATAAGAAAACTGCTATCTACTACAATACCTGCTGAAGTCTACAAATAGTTTGTAATCTTTCCCAAGTTTCAAAATCAACCTCCTTACAAAGCATTTCTTAAAACGTTAATTCATTAAACTTAATTTCAACTTAACTACTAAACTAGGCTAAGGTATTATAATCTTCGGGAGTAGCCACTGCAGTCAAGACAACTAACGAAACAGACGATATTAAAAAGAAAACAAAACTTAGCATTCCATATTCTATTAAAACCCAAAAATTTAATTCAAAACGCAGTCATTTTTTTTTTAACCCTTTAACCCTTCGCAAGTGACAGCACAGGGTAGTTAGAAAAAGGATGTCAGCTGTAAGGGATACCTCGTAAAATTGGCACCGTAAAACATTGCACTTAATTCCCGCTTACACCTTCCAGTTTTTCGCTTGCTTTCCTTGCCAAAGAAAGTTCAGCTGCTTAGCTATCCCTAAAGTATGCCAGGGAAGTTACCCCAAACGTCGATGGAGCAGCTACGCAATACTCGGCTAGCATTCGACAGCAATACAATGGAATGACTTGTAAGTCGCAAGTGG
>JAHWFP010222978.1:0-25798 GCA_023313725.1 Lithobius niger | reverse complement strand
AACAGGAGGCAAGCATGAGTGGTCGATCAACTCAATAAAGGTTCAATCTGACAAGTCGTCGGGCAGAACGATTACGTCTCCCCTCCTCGCGCTCGCATTACAAATGCTCTCTTCCATTCTACCTGCATGCAAACAGGAGGCAGGCATGAGTGGTCGATCAATCTGACAAGTCGTCGGGAAGAGTGCCGGAAAAATTTCCCTGGAAATGTGTCCGTAAAGTAATTCATGTCCGGCCCCGTGCTTAACACGGGCTTCCTCTAGTTCTTAGGTAATTTTAAAGATTTTTTCCGAGTTTGTGGGGGGGGGGGGGGGGACACTGGGATTTTATGCTTTCCCATCCTAATTTTACGCTCCTCTCCCACAACAACGAAAGAAAAAATGTAGTCCAAAACTCATAAACTAAAACGAAATCGGTGAAAAATAAATTAATTTTTTTAAAGAAAATTGACCTTTGATAATTTTTTACACCCTCTTCAGTCACTTGGAAGGGCACTTCCTCCTTCCCCCCCTCCCCCTTAGCTGCGTCCCTGCAATGGATGGGGGGGGGGGGTACATTTGCAAAGCTACGCACAAGATTTCCGTTTTATACATAAATTCACTATGCAAATAATTTGTCAGGCGCGTAACACGCTTGAGTGCACTTATGCACGAAATTAAAATGAATAATAGATTTGAAACACATTAACGACTTCAAGGAAGTCGAGATTTTCTGCTCAAGCGATTATTGTGTTGCAGCGCATCAAATGTTCAGCTGATGAATTATATACCAAAGCAGGTAGTTTTCAGTCTTATAATGTTTCTTTAGTTGAAGACATGTTTTAGTGGGCCTACTGCTTTTGAAAATTAAATAGTATTAGAAGTATACGTGGTAACGATCCAAAATAGACAGCCAGTGCAGTGGACATAAAATGGGCACAATTGGCGACGTTTCGAATCAAACCCTGCTTCGTTATCAAACAATAAAAGATACGGCTAAGAAGCCAAAGTCAAATTAAACACTTTAAAATCCATAAAACATTGCAACATTTCCGGAGATCCATTGGTCTAAACTTTTTATATAGCCTACTTCATAACAAAACTCATTGCGCTGATCTCTTAAAAAAAAAAAACTCTCTAAATCCACGTTCCGTCAGTTTCAACTAGGATCAAAAAATTGTTTGGTGTCCCTCACGCCAGAACTGAGTACAAAAAAAAAAAAGGCTTCAGCATCAAACTTTACCAGAATTTTGCAACAGACGTAACTTAAATCCATTCACCACACGATTAAGCTGGAAAACAAACATTTCAAACTACAGTGATATATGTATTGTATGTGTACTTCTTTGCTGTCACTGCCTCCCTCCTTGATCCTATTCTGGGCTTTTGTAAACCTGTTGAATCAATATTTAAAATAAAAAAAAAATCTATATATATATATAATACGCTTAGGTTGGGCAAGCAAATTCATCAAAAGGGTTTAACGAGCGTTAACCACTCCAAATTCATCATTATTATGCACTAATATGAAAGAGGGTGTATAATGAAAGAGGGCGAGCGACCGACAATGTCAAACAAACAGATGTGGCTTATAACAATCGACATATTGCATTAATAAAGCTAGCTCTTAAGAGCCGATTTGGAAAAGAGTTTCAAAGTTGGTTGAGTAACAATCACTGCATGCACAACCGTTGTTGGGTTTGTTGGGCTTGGTATCAGAACAGATGCAGGGTTTCAAAGAGGGAGCAGAGATAGGGATATTCAGACCACACAATAGGGTAAACCGGGGGGGGGGGGCACTACAGTAATGCGATCAGGTGCCCACTACAGTGTTAACACAAATCAACAGGGGTTCAAAGAGGGAGCAGAGATGGGGATATTCTGACCATACAATAGGGGAAACCGGGGCCCACTACAGTGTTAAGCTCAGGTATGTGGGAACCAGCTGTATGTTACGCCGGGGGTACAGCTAGTAAAAATTTAAAGCACAAACTTAAATTAATAAGTCATTTTTGTGAGGGGTTCACTGACAAAGCCAGTCTCACAAAAGCATGGAACAACGAGTTTTTAACTTTCAACAATTTTCAGTATAAAAATAATAAATAACAAGCGGCTGGAGTGACTACCTAGTCGCAACCAGTCTTCTGTACAGTTCCACCACTTTTTCAGCGAAAATGTTGAGGCACACACCTCTGTCACGCACTGCAGCACCGATCTCTATTATATTTACATCCCAATTGCCAGTTAAAAGTGCCAGCTTTTAGGCCTATTTTAGCATTTAGATGTAATTTTAAGGTTTTAGGCGTAATTTGTTCGTGCCGTTTAATTTCGTAATGAACCTAATGCATGTTGTTAACGATCTCCTTTTTTTTATGGTTGCGCGTCTTCCCGTAATGGTTAAATGTGACGATTAAGTGTTATTATTTCATCGAGTTACGTCGAGAAAGCCTATAGCTCTAAGGAAGCAACCATGTTTTAACTTGCCATGTTTTTTTAAAGTCCACTTGACTACCACTAAAAAAGGCGGTGGATGGACAAAACCGTTGCTGTAGCCTTCCCAGCCGTTTGGGCTGTACAGAAGATTAAAAACCAGTAAATCCTAATGAATATAACAGGCCACCAGGCCTTAGTCAAGATCTCAAATATCTAGCGAGGCAAACACTCCTCAGCTTTGTTTTAAGTTTTTGTGATGTAGGAGTCGTAACAATGTCAGTTACTGGCTCGTTTCGTTGCATGTTTTGGAACGACCTCTTTGGCGGATTAATTCCTAAATTAATCCGATATTAATTTAAAACTCGGAAATTATTCAAAAGTGAATCAACTAAGGCCGCTAAAAGTTAATTAAGTGGTTCTCAGGAGTGCACGCATGCAGCTGACGACTATCCCAGCTCTTTGCTCCAGTCACGTGATCGCCTCGAAACGAACCTTAAGAGCCGTTCAGAGGCATGTCACAACTAAAAAAAATGGATCTAAAGCATGACTTTCATCAAATGCGCAAGTTTTGCATACTGAGCCTCGCATTAAATTATAGATATTGTACTCCACAACAAAATGTGAGCTGCTGGTTTTGTTTTGTTTGGTAAAAAAAAAAAAAAAAGCCATCGCCTGCATCTAAAAATCACGAATAAAACGGTAAAAAAAAATCGCCTTCTCGCGTCAATTTTGTATAGTACCACTCCTGAGAACCACTTAACTAATTTTTAGCGGCCTACCTGAAATCACGTTCGTCTTGTCATTAAATTAATGGGTTAAAATAACTCAACCTGCAACCAGTACATCTTGGAGACTTGTCGCGGTCCAAGCAGAAGCCACGATGCCCGAATAAGAGAGGGACAATTTTGCTAGGTAATTCCAATCGGAATACACCGACCGTACGGGTCCAACTCACTTTTCAAGTTCCCATAGCAGCCCACGTAACCATAATGCTTAAACCCTGTTAAAATGAATTTTCGGACAGCCCCCAAAACACGTGTACTTCACGGACGTCGAAGTAATCATTATTGGAGCTTCTGCAAAACCGGAAGTGCAGTAAAAACGATCTCTTTCTCTGTCCACATGAACATCTACTGCAATTACAGTATGTGCGGAAGCCCTACTTTGGCATTAGTGGGATTCTCAAACTACCATAAGAAGTTTTAAGGACTGGTCGGACCACTGGAGGATGAAGTGTGGAGACCTTAAAAATTAATTTAATTACGAGTTCTGGCAACCTTGAGACCATCTCAAGGCTTCCTAGGACCTTAAACAGGATGGAAAGCCAAGTGGGCTCGAGAAGTGTTAAAAAATAAAAAAAATGTGGATTCAAACCTATCGACGTGAAATATCACCGTGTGCTTACTTGTGATTTGCTGCCACAATGACTGCCTTCGCCATGTGCTGATCCTCGCCCAAGGTTCGGCACACATATACAGATTATGTGACATCACACATTGTGTGATTCCCCCTCCCCCAATCTGTGTCAGTAAATTACATTCCGAACATCCCTTCCCCCTAACTGCTAAATAACCCAGTTTTCGAAGTTGGAAAGTGCACTACAAAGCTGCCTATTCACATTTTATATCTTCATTTTATGGAAGATGGATGAAAGATTTCCTAAATTTTGCCCGCGCCAGAGTTTGCGCTCGTGTACGACAAGCGTTTAAAAATTCAGCAGGGCAGGTTACTCAAAAATGCGAGTGCAACTTAAAGTTTGTTTTACTGCTTCGTCGTGTCTCGGCGCAAACCGTGTGGATGCAAGACGAAACTAACGAAGCAGACGACCATCATCATTTTCGGGTACGGAGCTTGAGTCGCAAATTGGGTAAAGCTTTAGTCGCTGAACCTCAAAGCTTTAAGTGGAGGGGGTTAGTGGCTGCCTTAGAGCTTTGTGAACATTTTATGACGTTTCAACTTAAGACTCTGCCAAGCTCTTTGTTTGGAGTTGGCTTTGGGATTTTGGGAATTGGTAGAGAGGAGACCTCTAGATAAGTGTGCGTGGCCCGCACCGACTCGCTCCTAACGAACCTTGTCATTTATTTACACCACTCTTATTTATTTATTTATTTATTTATTAACATTTATATTTACAGCCCCTCGTCCCATCGTGGACCCCGACGTGGCCCTCTACATCGGACTCTTGGTGGCCCTGGCTTTGTTTGGACTGGTCGTTGGGGGTGGCGTATTTTTGTTCCGACGCAAGGGAAGAAACTCATCCATATATGATGCACCGAGCTCGGGTAAGTATCTTCACCCCCTCACCCCCCCCCACACACGTGGGGGCGGGTGTAGCCCCCAAGGGCGGCCATTTTTCTCCTGACATCTCTGTTTCTGCTCCATTTCTTTCCAAACAGGGCACATTCCCACTGTCAAAGCTCGCCGTTTTGGTTTTCGCCCTTTTCGCTCGTCTTTTTCTTAAGAAAAAAAATGTGTGGAAGAGGGGTGGGGTTGGGGGGGGGGGGGGGTCGGGGTGAGGTGGGGGTGATAAACAAACGGAAACAGGCATGCGTTGCCACGGTAACCGTCTTTTGTGGACAATGAGGGATGATAGATGATGCCAGTACCGCACGTCATGTTTGGTAAAAATGAAGCAGTTTGTGTTGTTGGCTTCAGCAGTGCTTGACATAAATTTTCTTTCCTCTCTGTCTCTTTCGTCCCCCTCCTCCCCCCTCAGGCTTCTTATTGAATCCAAATTTAAAAATCAAAACAGCCTTTTGCGCGAAAGATGAATTTTTATTTTTGTTTTTTTTTTATGAGATGAAGCTCTCTCTCGTAGCTATCTGTTTTTCTTTTCTTTTTTTTTTGGGGGGGGGGGGGTCATGGTGTAAGGGCCAAGAGTTGTTTTTTTAAGGGTCCATATGACTTACGAAGAATTTATGCTGTCCCTTTATTTATGGGTCTGGGTTTCTCACTGTCTCATGACGCATAAGAAGTACTGCACAAATGCACGGGATATTGGATTATTTTAGTTGTCTAGGGTAGGGGTGTCGCCCTCACCCCCCACCCCTTAACTTCTGCGGTATACACTTGTGTCTTGCATACAGTTCAAACAAGTGAAGAGGAAGTGATGTTACCAAAGTAAATCTACAAGATTTAAGCAGGGTTCTTGTGGAGCCTTGACTTCTTTGAGAAGCCCAAAGTTTGAAAATGAAATATATCAAGGCTTGGACATTTTTGTCTTTAAAGCCTTCATCAACATAGCACACTATAGCAAAATTCTAGGATACTTCAGCAGCCTGCAGTTTTTGTTAGTTTGCTATGTTGGTGAAGTGTTGTTAAAATGCGAAATGAAATACGTAAATTAATAAGTTATTAAATATTAAAAGATGTAACACGTGAGAAAATTTTTTAAAAAAAGTTAGCTAAATGAGTTTAATTTGTGACCGACACTTTCCCCGTATTGGTCTGAAGACCGAAAGAGAAAGGTGGAGTGCAGTGCAAGCAATTCATGTCAGAAGGGGCAGCTGAGCAAGGGCTGGGATGCCTCCGCCCACCCTTCCATCACGCGTTGAGCTGCAAACCCCTTCCAAATCACCCATTTTCAGTTAGCCTTACTCCCCCTCACCCCCCACATGCACACACACACACACACACACACACGCGCACACGCACAATTAAATCGGTTATCCAACGGTAACCTTTAAAGGAAAATGTTACCAAAATAGTTCTATAAGATTCAAGACCAAATTAACTGGCTTGCAAATTTTACTTTGCAATACCACCGACTGGCAGGCAGTAGTACTTAAGGTTAGAAATTACGAATTCTTTGTGAATTACAAAAAAAATTGTTGGGTGCAATGGTTTTCAATTGTTTTTTGTATTTAGGTTTTTTTTTTTAATGGGCTATTTTTTTCACATGCAAATGCACTGCCATTTAATTATAGTAAAGTAAACACCATTCTGTCTGCCTGAGGTAAGTAATCTTATTCTTTCTCTATCTCTCTCTTTATCTGTCTCCCTCTCTATCTCTCTCTCTACTCCTTATCTGTAATATAACTGTCTTTAGTGAATTCTAAACTTCAAGTATGGACATCTGCCTCCTCCCTCAATCTGCTTAATGTTGTTGTGAACTTTGTTATTGTAGCCAATGTATCAACTTGTGAAAATTCATTTTTGATTAACTTATAAGTTGACAACTCCCATCAATAAGAATTATTAAGACAATGGAACAGGAAGGAGGGGGCCAGGGGGCAGGGCCCTCCCCAAAATCTCGAAGTGAGTCATAATACTAAATAAATTCATAGAGAATATGTGAAAAAAAAATGCACCCCAGAAGCCGAATATGGCAGTTATGTATCGTAAAATGCTCCAGATTCCCGGGCTTCACCCCACCAGTGCTCTCCCCCCCCCCCCCCCCAGTACCCTGCCTGGATTTGTTCGGCCCTTCCGAAATTTGTTTGGAACGGCATTGATTAAGATTTTATTTTGCTAAATTGCGGGAATTAATATTAATTTGTTCAGCTTAGAAGCCGGATGAATCCTCTCAGGGATGGTGCTGAGAGAGAGGGGGGGGGGTGAAAACGAGTCCCCCTTCAACAAGGGCGGATCCAGAACGAAGTCTAGGAGGGGGCCGCAGGATGATTTGTCAACGTTTTCCTGCATTTTTGTCGTAATTTAACTGTGTTTTTGCAACAATTTCGGCAGTTTTTCCGAGTTTATTTGCCTTGGAGGGGGCCGCAGCCCCCTTGGCCCCTCCCTTGGATCCGCCCTTGCCCTTCAATCCCCCACCACTAAGGGAAGCATGGCCCACCTAAAGGGGAGTAGCTAAAATTTTCGTCGAGTAACAGCTGAATTCTTTCCAGAGATAAAACAGGAAAATTATATTTAAAAAATGGTCATAAACTGGTAAAAAAATATTTTAAGAAAAACGGTCGTTACAATATCAGACACAAACCTTTCTTAATTTTTCTCTCCCTCACTGTCTGGGAATCATTGAACCCTTCCTTATTTTTTGGCGATGGAATATTTGTTTTAGGGTGGTGGAGTAGGGCTAAAAACAACAACCCGTAGTCACTTATGGGAGTAAATGTTTTAGTATTTTGTAGACACCTTCCGATCTTTTGTGTTAGTACTGGTTTTTGACTCTCAATTCAGTAGGCGCACAAGTTAATTGCTTTGTTATTAGTAAAAATAAGAAGCTACTAAATTGTTAGGTGTAGACGCGACCATTTTAAGTTTGTGATTGGTTTAGACTGTATGTAAGTGATCGAAAAAGTAGACAAAATAAATGTTGCTCGTTCTTATAAGTTTTTATTAACTTTCGTGACGTTTCGTGTACTAACTGCTGACTTTTTCACACCTGTACCGTCCCTTATCCGTTGCTGCGTCTGTTGCTAGTAACGATCAGTGGAATAGTGCAAGTTTGACAAAGCCACTATCTAGGCTGTACAAAACAAAACATCACTGATATTACTATCTAAAAAACTTTCGACATTTCAAATGCAGAATCTCAAAATCGTGAAGTGTAAGTCCATTTCGACTCGAATTTCGACAGTTCTGTAGACATGATGGTAAAATTTCCATCGTACTGTCTTCTGCAGGTGTAAGAAAAGTTATTTTCCTAGTATCACATCGCACTCGTAAATTGATTCAAACAATGGTGCCCATCCCTGAGAGGATGCCATGCTGCTATTTCGTGGTTAGACCATAAAAACAGTAGAATGAGAAACCGTCAAGAACGTACCCCCTCAAACTGTTCCAGCTCCCAGGCCATCAGCAGAACAAAACAAAGTATTAATTTGTGGGCATTGTTCCAAACGAGGACATGATCTGAAAAATTGTTGGTGCCCGCTACTTGAATCCGTTTACGACTGTGATGTGATACTAGGAAAATAACTTTTCTTGTACCGGAAGAAGACAGTAGGAAGGATATTTTACCATCATTTCGTCAGAACTGTTGAAAATTCGTGTCGAAATGGACTTGCATTTCGCAATTTTGAGTTTGTGCATTTGAAAATGTAGAATCATTTAGGTAGTGAATTCTGTGACCCTCAAAGTAAACAAAGCCATTTTATGTGTTTAAATCATGATATTAGTAAACAGTAGCTGTAATCACAAGAAAAATTAATTTTGCGCCTCATTTTGCAACGATTCGCCACTCAAAGTAAATATGAGCTTGGACTGTATTTAA
The DNA here is from genome assembly GCA_023313725.1 of Lithobius niger. Classification (NCBI taxonomy): domain Eukaryota; kingdom Metazoa; phylum Arthropoda; class Chilopoda; order Lithobiomorpha; family Lithobiidae; genus Lithobius; species Lithobius niger. Next base: position 17,217 of record JAHWFP010222978.1, on the reverse strand, counting down.
TCTCAGTCACGGTACCAGAAAAAAAAACAATTGGGCAAAGATTCTTATTTGTCTACTTCCCCCACAGACCTTCTGTCCGGACAACCTGACCTGACGCAAACGGTGCGCACACTAGTGACAGACCCAACTCCTTACGCTCCTTCTTCGGAAACAGAAAAGTCGCCCGTGTCTGAGCATGTGTACGCCACACCTACCCTCACCCAGCCTCCAAGCCCGATTCAGATGAAGGCACCTCTTTTACCACCCCCACCACCCCGTGCAAGACAGCTGCCGCCAATAGACAAGGAGACCCTGGCCAGAATGGACTCTGAAGATTCGCTTCGAAGCAACTACTCCTCAGGTGAGTGTCGAAGGACTCATTGTTGCTTCTGCCAAAACAAATTATGTACGGTGTATGAAAGTTGTTGACAGCAACAGGCCAAAAACTTGATTGCAGACTGGGACCTTCTTGTGAAGCTCCATGGGTTAGGTGATACGTTTTATTAGGGATGTGCGAGTAGAAAAATGTTAATTCGAGCCGAGCCGAGTTTACAGGAGAAGAATCGAGTATCGAGCCGAGTTCGAGTGTTTGATGGAAATAGTTTGTTTGCAAGTTCGTTTTTCAGTTTTAAGGACATAACTTGAAAATGGTTTCAGTTACTGATTTTTAATCTGCACCACTGGAAAGGTCTCGCCGAGACGATCGATTTGGTATGTTGGAATGTCAAAATCAGTTAAAAATTGGCGAAGTTATCGCATTTTCGTCGGATTCGAGTTTTTCGAGTACGTACTCGAGCAGCGAGCCGAGTTCGAGTACAAGTTTCATACTCGGCTCGGTTCGAATTTTTCGAGTATCGCACATCCCCAAGTTTATACATCCTTTTCATTCCTCGCTGATTTTTTAAGTCAGGGGTCCCTAAACTTTTCAAACTGAGGTTCATATCATATACGATTGTTGCCATTTGGCTGGCCTGATTTTTACTGGTCTGTTCCCAGATGGATGGGTGGACTTGCTTCTCACTTGCTGACCGAAGAGCAAGAGGATTAACAACTGAATAACAGCATGGCTAATAAAGGGTGGGCCGCACAAAAGTGTTTGATGGGCCGCATCTGGCCCCTGGGCAGTAATTTGGGAACCCTGGTTGTAAGGGATTCCTTGATAAATTATTTGTTTTACTGGTAATTTATAACTTCCTGAAATATTGCTTAAATTGTCTATAGACGCCCATGGGCTGTTCGATAAAAGAAAAGGGGGTGGGACGTGACAAAGTTATAATCTGAATCTTACTTCTGTGCAGGGAAGGTGATTAGGCCTAACGCCATTGTGGAAAATTACGCGTGGTTGCGATCATTTGTGTGCATGATCTGGGTTCGGTCTAGCATTAATGCAATGCCTTTATTCTCATTTGTTCAGAAATTTACTTTATTAGTTTACTAGTTATTTAGTTTGTTTTCTGCATGAAGCTTTTAGTTAATTTTGGGGCAGACAAACCACGATTTAAGGAGATGAAACATTGATTTCCTTGGATGTATGAAGCTTTTAGTCAATTAAATACAGACAAATTACAATCTAAAATAGTTCATTGAGGTCAGAAATTGTGGAATAACCTAGATACAGCAGGGTGGGAGGGTTATTTTTGTTTGAATCTACATATATATATATATAAAATTATATTACCCGGGCTCGAAATGAGCGGTATCGCATCGCAGTTTGCACCACAAATTTAAACTTTAGCGATGCAAAATTAAATAATGTATCGCAGTTTAGCGACGCAACTGCATTAAAAGAGACAACATAACAGCGTAGTCATGATCGTGTTGGCTGACACGGAGATGCTAATCCCTCCTACTTTATAAGCAGGCCAAGTGTTGCACATGCATTCTGGGAAATCATTGCCCCTACCATCACCTTCGGTATTTAGTTGGTGGCACTTTCATTTCAGACACGGGTCAGAATAGTCTTAATGTGCATCGGATGCCATAGTCTTGACCAAACATCCGTGCGTGTAGCAAAGTAAACGTGAAACGAAAATAGCTATTGTTTCAAATAAAGTAAACTTTTTGTATTGTTTTTTACTAAATAAATTATTCTTTAAAAGTTGCTAATCATTTTTCCGTGACTGCTACGTAAATTTGGATTTTGTATCGCATTTCTGCTATGCAATTTTTCTAAAACAATTCGAGCGCTGATTACAAGATGACCATCTGGCTGGCTGGTGGTGCTCATGTTTCAAATGTCACTTCGTGTTGTATATAATACATTGTCTATTGTAAACTGTTGATTGTTTAAATTGTTTTAACTTTAAAACCAATTCAATTAATTTTTACGTGAGCAAGGCTGTGACTGGCCTCCAACGTCTACCCTAATTAAATAAAGTGAGACAAGCGTTAAAGTGTCCTACATGGTGAACAACTAAAAGCGTTAAAAGTGTCCTGCATTGGTGAACAACCAATCCGTTCTGGCATAGCACATTCCAAAGTATGCCCATGCTTTTTGTAAAAATTGGTGGTTCAGTTGTAAATTTACTTGGCCATATTCAGGACTGGTGACTGGATTACCCAGGCCTGGTCATACTGGAAGTCGGGAACTACCCTTTTTTTTTTTGGCTAACGTGTTAGGGCTAAAAAGAAGCTTTTTTTTTTAAGCTTTATATAGGGCCGTACTATCTCAATCAAGGAATGCAAGACGCATGATGATCGGCCTTGGTGATAAACTATACTCAATTCAAAATTATCCTGGTCCCTAAATTGTGTCCTTGTACCCTCTCTCGCCGGCAATGTTAAAAGAATTCTTGACAACACAAATCACACTGTCACCACCAGTACTACACTTGAGTAGACCACTAAAACATTGAATGTTGTTTTATTGCCACTGTTCTCGCCGATTGCTGGTTTTCCATGTTTAAAGAATTTCCTTTGTGAGGGTACATAGTACGTAGTCGTACGGTATTATTGATGTTTTCTTTTAAGTCTTTTTTTTAATATGATCTTCTTTTTTTAATGTATAGATTCCTGTGGTGCTTCACTGGCAGATTCAGAAGGTCCAGCCTCCTTTCGTCAATCGGTGGCATCAACTTTGCTTCCTGCATCTTTGGATGTCGAAGCAGTTGCCTCTGGTGTTGTGACGCATGCCGGAGGACGCCTGTCTCTCGACGAAGCAGGTAATGGGCAGTCGATAGACCTAGCAAACATAAAGGGTGGATTCGAGGAAGGGATTGGAGGACAGGAGACTGGGGACCCCTTTCAACCCATGTGAGCATCTTATATAAGATCTTGTAAGATCCTGTAGATCCTGTATATGCTCTTGTAAGATCTTGGTACATGATCCTGTAGGATCCTGCAAAATCCTTCAGGATCTTGTACCAAGATCCTACAGGATCTTGCATAAGATTAGGTGCAAGATCCTATAGGATCTTGGTACAAGATCCTGCAGGGTCTTACAGGATCTTAGCAGGATCCTACAGGATCTTGTACCAAGATCTTATAGGACCTTACAGGATCTTGTAAGTTTTGCTCTTCCTGTAAGAACTTAAAGAATCTTAAAAGAACTTATAGGATCTTAAAGGATCCTACATAGGATGCTCACATGGGAAGGGAAAGGAAACTTGCAAAGTTGGTTTAAATAAGTGAAAAAAACAATGGACCATCTCTGAAAAAAAAAAGGCTCCTTCCAAGATCATAATCTGAAACTGTCCTTGGAAAATGTAGTAGTACATTTAACCAGCAGCTAAATCCCCATCGCTATTTGCAACATATACATAAACAACAGACTGAATTAGTTAAGCGTACGGCATGTTTGGGATTCACATTCCTGTTAAAACACGCACACTAAAGCTTCAAAAACAAAATACTCAACCCAGTATCGGCCTATAAGCCTATACTGTTTTGATTATTTTGCTTTTCAAGCTTAACGTGTGTGTTCCAATAAGCTGATACTGTTTTCAGTGTTTTGCTTTTGAAACTTTAGCATGTGTGATCCAATTATGCCGATAACTTTCGATTATTTTGCTTATGATGCCTTAGCGTGTGTGTTCCAAATGAAGACAATACTATTTTGAGTATTTTGCCTTTGAAACTTTAGTGGTTGTATGTTCCAATATGCAGCCGTACCTGTTTTGAGTATTTTGCTTTTGAAACTTTAGCGTGCGTGTTTCAGTATGACTCTAAATTGTAGATATCAAAGTAAAATTCCACACACCTTCAGACAAATGACTAATTTCCTCCACAATTGCTCAATTTCACAAAGACACTCACACAGTCTTGCTAATTTTCAATCAGGCCCGCCAAAGGTCAGTTTAGATCTCTGGTTACATCATTACTTGTTGCCGGGATTTGAATTTGGCAGTTATCACAGCCTCCCATACTTGCAAGGCATAAGGCCAACCTGCACTCTATCTATTTTCCACTTCTGCGCCAACCGTCTCCTCAGTCTTTTCCTACTAAGTGTCCCACGTTGGGGTGTGATGGAAGCATTTTGTGGACGACATTTCCGCAGTGGTGAAAAGGAGTGACCTCGGACTTGTATTGGAAAAAGTCTGCAATTAGCGAGCGATCTTTTCTTCTTGGTAGCGAAAGAGAAGCATGGAGTGTTGCCCTTTCTGGACATTCTAGTGAAAAGAGCCGAAAGAGAAAATAAGATGGTAAAATGGATTTAAAACTTCAAAAACGCAAACTTTCAAAACTGGAGAAGATGGTGTTTCAGCCTTACAAGAAGCTGATGGCAACAATGCGTCGCATTCCTGCTCGGGCCACCCGAGGGAACAACTCGTTGCCATTGCACAGAATGAGGTGGTGCGAATGGTCGAAACTCGAGTAATTTGGAGATAACAGGCCCCCACCTCCATGAAACTAAGGGCAAGTTTATTAAACTGAGCTACCCAGTTGGATGTTGAACAGGTTGCGAAAGAAGGCGATTTCGATTGTAAGCACGAAGAAGAAAGAGAAAAAAACAGGACAGAGAATGTGTACTGAATCAGACAGAAAGAGCAATGTCCGAGAGTGAGTCTGACTTACCTGGAGCGGCCCTATCCGCCAAGTCTTGTGCAAAAATAGCTTAAAGGTATATCCAAGAAATGGGAAGGACTAAAGAAGCGTATGGGATGTACGTAGAAAACTCAAGTGACAAGTGGATAGGTGACCCAAAAAGCTAGGGATGAAGAGGCTATGAAGAGTGTGTTGAAAACCAGAAAGGGGTGCATAGAGTGCCGTGCAATTGATGCAGTGCCATGTATTTGGGTGAAAGGAGTGAAGACTAGGCTGGGCCAGCACATGGACAACGTTAGGAATTAGACGGAAGATTACGGCATTGCAGCTTATTGTACGGCCACACAGCATGATATTGGTTGAGAAAGAACAGAAACGGTTATCTGTTCTAATTCAGCACAGGACAATCCATCTTCGTTACCTCGAATCCATAGCCGTCCACACCATGAAAAGAACAGGGTCCTCTTATGAACATCCAGGGTCCATCACACCCCAACGTGGGTCATTTAGTAGGAAAAGACTTGGCGCATATGGGAGGCTGCGATGTATGCCATGCCTTGCAAATATGGGAGGCTGTGATAACTGTCAAATTCAAATCCAGGCAACAAGCAAGGATGCAACCATTTTATTGCTGGAACTTACTCTAAAGGATGTGCAGTTTAAGATTCTGTAGGGTGCCAAGCTGAAAACCTTTGGCATAAAAGATGGCGGACAAAATGGCGCCCAATCTTAACTCAATTTTTGCCATTTTGGCCTATTATGCAAGAATTGTTAGTTTTACAGAAAAATGGTTGAGTTAAAAGTTGTTTGCAATAATGTACTCTATAATGTATGGCCTATTAAATTTTTTTTTCATAAACCTATGGGTTTCGAGAAAAATGGCCATTTTGGGTCATTTTCGGCCATTTGGGCCTATCTAATGCCCATAGATGTCTCAATTTGTCAACTTACAACTTTCAACCACTGTTGGGTCATTTCTAATTCAGTTGGATGACTCTGATTTATTCGAAAGGTGGGAATGTCTTCTTTGCATCAAGGGTAAATAAAAGGGTCTATCATTGGTAGGGACCGAGCTACGCCCTTTTTACTAGGGGCTGGTATCACAGTCACTGTGAAATTTTTCGTTCATTTTCAACTTTTAGCTGCTATTCTGACGTTTCTAATTTAGGTGGACGACTACTATTAGATTCATTCGAAAGGTTGAAATGTCTTCTTTGCATCAAGAGTAATTAAAACGGTCTCGTTGGTAGGGACCTAGCTACGCCCATTGAAGCTTGAAACTGAGCGAAAAATCGAACGGTGGCAGTGACACCAGCCCCTAATAAAATGGGCGTAGCTCGGTCCTTAACAATTGTAAACCCTTTTATTTACCCTTAATACAAAGAAAACATTCCCACCTTTCGAATGTATCTAATTGGAGTCGTCCACGTAAATTAGAAACGTCGGAATATTAGTTGAAATTTGAAAGTGTGCTAAAAATCGAACGGTGACTGTGATACCAGCCCCTAGTAAAAAGGGCGTAGCTCAGTCCCTATCGATGATAGACCCTTTTAATTATCCTTGATGCAAAGAGGACATTCCCATCTTTTGAATGAATCTAATTGGAATTCTCCACCTAAATTAGAAACGTCAGCATAGCAGTTGAAAGTTGAAATGAGCGAAAAATCGAACTGTGTCTGTGATACCAGCCCCTATTACGAGCATAGCTCGGTCCCTTACGATGGTACCCCCTTTTAATTACACTTGATGCAAAGAAGATTTTTCAACCTTTCAAATGAACCTAATTGGAGTCATCCTACTGAATTAGAAACAACACAACAGTGGTTGCAAATTTGCAAATAGAGACATTATGGGCATTAAATAGGCCCAAATGGCCCAAAATGGCCATTTTTCTCGAAAACCGTAGGAGGTATGAAAAAAGGTAATAGGACATACATGATACATTATAGAGTACATTATTGCAAACAACTTTTATCTTAACCATTTTTCTGTACCATTAACAGTTCTTGCATAATAGGCAAAAATGGCAAAAACTAATTTAAGATTGGGCTCCATTTTGTCCGCTATCTTTAAGGCCCAAGGTTTTCAGCTTGGCACCCTACAGAATCTGAAAGTTCATATCTTTCTGAGAAAGCTCCAGCAATAAAATGCCTGTAACCCCTCCTTGCAAGATTCACTCAAATTTCCTCCGCACAATAAGCACTCAACTAACTCATGGTATTTTTGATAAAGCATAATTTGTTCTTTGTGACGAGTTCTGTAGTTAAAATGCGATGGAGATTTTTACTTTGACCAATGTTTACGTTTGACATGTTGAAAAATCGGTATAATTTACTAATGCTTTAGTCAAATAGTAGCACACTGTGCAGTTGCTTTGGCGAATTTTCGATGAACTTCTTATTAAATGATGTTTAAAAATTAATAATTAATAAAAGCAACGTTCATCTTCATCAGGCTTCTTTCTAGTTGTAGTCGGAACTCTGTTTACATCTTGTCTTGTCGAACTCGTACTTGCTTGCAACTTTAAATCGTCACTCTCGCGCTCCGACCACTGATCTTTATGATGTTCATTGCGTTGCGTGCTCCATTTCTTCTCGAGTGGTCTGGTGAGGGTTGGGTGTATCAGTTGACTGACGGTGGGATATGATAGTGGCTGTATGTTCATAAGGGGAATTTTGGCTTTTTCGAAATGTTGTATGGCTATGGATTCCAAGGCCCTGAGGTGTGCCTCTCTTACTGATCATAAACATCAGTGGTCGGAGCGCGAGAGTGACGATTTAAAGTTCCAAGCAAGTACGAGTTCGACAAGACAAGATATAAACAGAGTTCCGACTACAACTAGAAAGAAGCCTGATGAAGATGAAGGTTGCTATTATTAATTTTTAACCATCATTTAATAAGAAGTTCATCGAAAATTCGCCAAAGCAACTGCACAAAGTGCTACTATTTGACTAAAGCGTTAGTAAATTATACCGATTTTTCAACAAGTTCTTTAGTTCAATGTAGAAAACTGTATGGTACCCTTTGGCTAATCCTAGCTTTATTTTCATGCTTATACAACTGGTTCTAAAGACAGTTGTATCTGTATTGGGTGGGAAGTGTACAGTGTCTGTATATTATGTTATCTCTAGGGTGAATCTATGCTTTTATCCAATTTTGAACTTGCAAGGATTTTTGTTTACTGTTGGAAGAAGTTCAATCAATTCTTTTTGAGAGGTGGCTTCCTGTAGCATGGTCGGGCTACCATGCATGGCCTTCCTGGGAGGAGCTTGCCTCTACCCACAGCAATAGAACATGCTTGGATGCGAGCATGAGCGGATGTCATGTAAAACATGTCGTGATAACCCTTTCTTATTGTTTACTCTAACCATCCATTGGCTGATTGTCATAGAACCTGTTCCACACCAACTCTTTATTACATTTTGCAAGTGACTTTAATAAGTGAATTTAAACTGCCACCACCGTAAACTGCATGTGGTGGTTTCCGGTGCCCAGTCATTGAAGAACCATCGTGATCTGTGATACAAGTTTTCGAAGCTATCGCTGCGGTTTTTTCGTAAGACAAACTTGTGGTGCTTTTTAGAACACACTAATGTTAAGGGAAACACCAAGCTGTGAAGTGATTATTGTTCCTTGTTTAACGTGTAATTTTGGGGCATTGAAAAGATGTGGGGGGGGGGGGGGATGCTAATTTAAAACAATTCGTAAGTCCTCACAAATTTTCCTTAGGGTTTAATTAATTAATTTTCTTTTCAGGCATTTCGTTGACAGTTCCTGAGGGAGCGATACGTAGAGGCGTTGCCCAGGAAATATACCTGGCAGTCCTTAGGGACGACAAGGATCGACCACATCTTGCTGGTAAGGTTCTAACTAACAAAGGAAACGTTGAGAGAAACCAATGAGGTGGTGCAGAAACTAGGAGGTGCGGAACCAAGTGGGTGGTCCGTAGCAGGAGGTTGGCGCCAAAGTAGGCCCAGTGTAGGGTGAGGGCCTTCAGAAGCGGAGGGAATGGAAATGGGATGAAGTAAGTGGAGACGGAACTGTAAAGGAAGGATATTTAGTAGGAAGGGGATGGAGTGAATGGGAGAAGTGTTCACAGGGGGATTGGGAAAGTGTGCTTTTATTCAGGGCCAGAGCAGGTGTGCTGGAAGTGTATCACCACTTCGCTCCCGTATGGCACCCATGTAGTTTAAAAGTAGAAAGAAGACTAGTTAGAGAAGGGAAAAATCCGGAAAAAATTGGGCCTGGTAGAATGTTTATAAGGTCATAATAAATTCTCTCAGCTGCTGAGGTAACCTGATATTCTTTCACACTGCCCTGAGTGGCAGTTGCCAACCCTCCTTTTCCAGTTACCAGTCTTATCAGCTTGGGACATAATTTTAACCTTAATTTTATTCATGTGCCCAACCATCAGACTACCTTACCCGAAAACCTCGAAGCGGATGCCCGCTCTATGTCTCTAGCCTCGAGATGGTGGTGGGGCCGTGGATATTAAAAGAGTTGGTTACTCCAGTCATTTGCAGGTATATCAGCAGAAACTGCCTAATTAATTTTTGGATGATGGTGGCATGTGGATTTTGACTAACTCCTCATCCACCATAAGTGTGGTGTGTTAATTTATGCAGAATACACAAGTGTCTGTCCAGTGTGGAATCAGAAGTAGCACTGTGAGGGTCATGCATCAACGTGTCTAGACGATAGGGTATTAACACGCTTACTTTGGAATGTTGTGGCCATTAGAAACGACACACAATAAACAATATTCCAAAAGTTCCAAGAAAAAACGTAAGGAGTCAGACTGACACTAACGGCATTGCAGTCCACCAGATGGACACCTCACACAGCATTTACTGGGAAGGGACTGAAACGCTGCTAGTGTCCAACTCAAGCAGAGATTCGCACCTTTGAGGGCTAGAATCCCTGGCTACTCAACATCACGTCCGGGAGAAGGCCGTGCTGATGAATATCCAAAGACCTTCTAACCTAGCAATGCAATTTCTACTGCGTAATGAATTTCATGAACGACTGAGAAAGAAGTGGAAAACTGGCCTTTCAAATAACGGAGGCCATGTGGAAGCAACATGATTGGCTGGTAGAGTCTGGTACCTTGTACCGTAAATATCGGAGGCCAAGTTGTAGCGCTAATATTCGAATGCATTAGACAAAACTAGTGGGGTTTTGAGTTGTAGCCAGTGCCTGAGGAAGATAGTCGGCTGAGTTTTCCATCTCCAGCAACACAGACTATCGAAAATTCGCCAAGATTGGTGTTTTTTCTTGGAAATTTTGGAATTTTGTGTAGTGTGCGTCGTTTCTAGTGTGCGATAGGGTGTTTGGTTTGATTTTGTCCAGTAGCTTAAAGGAAATATAAAGTTATTCTTTTGAACAGGTAAGTTTTTGGCCAAATGAAAAAGGAACAGATGAGACCCCTCTACTTCCCACTTCCCAGTAAGAAGTGACTACGATTCCATCTACTTTTAAAGTTAATGTACCAGTTTCAATTTCTCCTTGGCGCGGTGACAACCTAAAGTCAGCTTTGCGTAGCAAGCAAATAGATCTGAAGGTTATCTTGATTGCGAATTGCTTCTTGGCCCATCCAGTCAGGATATAACATAGATTTTTTATTGACATTGCCATCTAAATGTTTGAAAGGTGTCCTTTTTTGCCATTTTCCTGTATTTCAGAATTATCTAATTGATATTATCGTTTTGTTACAGATAAGCAGACGTTGCTGAGTCCGGTTGTCCTTTGTGGCCCTCCTGAGGTGACATTTTTAAAACCTGTTATTGTTGGGTGGGAACATTGTGCGTGCCTTGGTCTTGGTCCTGCGTGGCGACTTACAGTGCTCTCCTGTGACAGTCCTCTGACACAAGACGGCCACTGCTGGAAGGTGAGATTTTGAAAACGTCACACCGCTTACTATGAAAATTCATCTTACGTTGAAAAAATCACTGTAAACACGCTTATTTTCATAAAGTCAAGATATCACTTCATATCTTCGCAAATTTTTAATGATCCGCAGCCTTGGAGATGTAAAGACTTTTTGTGTGCCATCCATCCATGAGTGTGTTTATCACTCAGTAGCTCAGTATGTTTAGCCGTTGTGGCACATTAAAGTAGGGATGAAAAAATGTTGTCATTGCGTCATAAATAAATATTTTCCCCACAACAACGAGTACCCCATTGTACAACTTTTGACTCGGTATAGACCTACCCAAATATGGAGTAACATTATTACTACCCAAATTTTAGTACACTTACTGAAAATTAATGTGGTGTTAACATGCTTCATTAGGGTGTCATATTTTGCCTACATACTATCTTGAAACCAGGCATGATGTTAAGCAATGCAACTGCACCACAAATGAAACTGCAGCATTAATTCAGTGGGCCATAATAAATTATACATCAAAACTGAAACGTTACGGCTTCAGCAGTAGTATTCTCGATTGGATACAGTCCTTCATTTCAACTCACAGCCAGACTGTCTGTGTGGGGACCTCTCATTCTGATCCAATCTCAGTAACAAGTGGTATCCCACAAGGGTTGGTTCTGCGGCCTTTGTTGTTTTTGATCTACATCAACAACCTAAATTGCCACACCAAAGGTGTTACGATCCCCAAATTTGCGGACGATGAAAAAAATCTATACCACAGTTCATGATACTACGGAATATCCAGCTTTACGTAATGTCATTAAAGAAGTGGAGATTGATGGGAAAACTGGTAGATACCTATTTCAGCAGATAAATGTAAATCCCCAAGACTTGGCAGTAAAAATAAAAACTACTTTGTAGGGAGTAACATCCTAGAAACGAAAATAATATTAAAGACTGTGTGTTTATTTTTTCTTGTGACTTAAAAGCATCTATCTGCCCATATCAACAGCATTGTCGAGACTGTCATGCCAATAATGATAAGACGCTGCTTCCGCTCTTTAAATCCTGCATCTTTGTTAAGGCCTTAAGATCTATGTGAGGCCTCTCCTGGAGTATGCATCCGCTGTTTGGTCTCCATATTTACTCGCTGACATTTGACTGATAGCATCTGTCCAGCAACAGTTTACAAAACATCTGCCTGGCTACTACAACAAGACATATCAGGAACGTCTGATTGCCCTAAACCTACCAATACGTACCACCAAGAATTTATAGGGTTGGGGAAGAGTATTTGCAACTCTAAAAAGTCCCTATTGAAACGTGTTACACTCATTCCTATTAGTTCCATCCAAGTTTTCAGAGGGCGCCACACGTTTCATCTAATCATTGACAGAACAAGCTAGTTTCGTTTAATGTTAGGCTGAATACTGAGTAGAAATTCCCATGTAAAACTCATGGCACCCTTAGACGGAACTAATAGGAATGAATCTAAGACAATTCAGAAGGGGTCTCAACTCTCAAGTCAGAAATTCTCCTTCCCAAACCTTTAATTTCTTGGTACCACTAAAACAAAGACACAATTTCAACAACAAGAAGGAAATTAGTCCAAATTTCCCCAAATTTTCGACAGTTTGTGTGGAGGTGAATGAAATCTGTCTCCAAACTGTCTTTTTCTGGCGTTATTTTGAGGTTTTTCCGGTGTATTGGCTCACATCAGTCCGGTTGTTTACATTCGTATTGTGCGGTTTGAATGTAAACAACCGAACTGATGTTACCCAAAACACAGGAAAAACCTCAAAATAATGCCGAAGAAGACAGTTTGGAGGTGAATTTCATTCTCCTCCACACAAACTGTCAAAAATGTGCGGAAATTCGGATAATATCCTTCTTGTTGTGAGATTGTGCTTCTTTGTTTTAGCGGTGCGATTTTGTGAACTCTCGCACAATAATGTGTTTACGTATTTTTAAACCTACCAACACTCAAAATGCGTTGACTAATTTCGGACACGGCCGTTTCAGTCTGGCTCAGCGGTAGGACCTTGGCCTTTGATTTGAAAGGTCCTGGGTTCGATTCCCCGCTCAGGTAGTCTGACATATAAGTCCAAAAGGTAACGTGAATAGGTTTGCATCCGTCGTTATATTGAGTAGCATGCAACCCTCTCCAATGTCGGTCGCCACTCACCATTTGGCGAATGGAAATCAGTGTAGTTGGCGACCTGAAATTTAGCCTTCCTCGCCAAAATGGCGACTAGCAATAGAGAATGACACTCGGAGCGATATCTCGGGAACCGTACATGTTAGAGACGAACGGTTTGCGGCGTTATGCTCAGATTTATAAGGGATACGTAACTGCTTTATCTTCATTAATACTGGGGTTAAAGAGAATTCTACAATTTCGAAAATGCATGAATTAAAAAAACCATGCATTGTGCAGTATGTCATTGGTATGTGGCGAGTAGAAATTGTGAAATGGCGAGTGCTTTGTAAGGTCTACTGGCCAAGTGGCGACTGCTATTAGCTTCACATTTGAGAGGGTTGGTAGCATGCCTCTAGTGATTGGTTTTCTCAATGAACTGCACAGAGCACACCCTTCCTTCCAAGTATTTTCATCATACGATGTATAGGAAACAGTGAGGCTGTTAAATGACAATGATCCAATGGTTTTCGTTCAAGTAATACCTTTTAATTTGTTTCAGCCATTGATTAACCTTGGTGAAGAAACCATTAACACACCAGCCTTTTGCCAGTTAGATGCCAATCGTTGTTTTGTACTGGTTGAGCAGTTGACGAGGCTGGCTTTGGTGGGAGAATCTGCGCCTGGTGGAAGAGCCGTTAAATCAATGATGCTCGCCGCCTTCGCCCCAGCTCCAGCCCCTCACGTGCCTCTCTCCGACTACAGCATCCGTGTATATTGCGTGGAAGAAACGCAAGCAGCACTTGAGGTAATAATTGCACTTTTTAAATTTTAAATCGCTTGACAAATTCACCTGCAACTTTTGACAGTAGCTGATAATCTGGTGGTTCAACTGTAGGTATCTAGAATGCCGAAGCAACTTTGGACTCGGCTGGAATTATTGCCAAAATTTTTTGCATATTTTTGTTTTGGGCCATAGTTCATACCGTGAAACGCCTTGACAACGGAATAAAAAGTCCTTTTCAAAATTGTAGTTTCACTTCCAAGCCACTCACTCTGTCTATAGTTTGTTCCACATTATGTTTTCAGAAAACTGACTGTATGATGCCACGTTTCCTTGCACTACGAGTGGAAAATCATGTGAATATCACACTTGTAGACTATAAATTTTCTGTTACAGTCTACGTGTGGGTTATTTACATGTTTTTTGCACTCGCAGTGAAAGGAAACGTGGAATCATGCAGTCAGTTTCGTGCCAACATAATGTGGAACAAACTATAGCAAATTTTCGACAGTACTGTCTTCTGGCTGCATAAAGTTTCGTTTGGGCCCTGATCACATCTTTGCTCACTGCTGGTTTTGAAATCTGGTTGACAATGCTAAATTTGGCATGCCAAGACAGATTTGGCATACAGAAGCCAGAAGCATATGGAGAAAAAAATTACCTTTTCCTCAGTTTAGTTGTGATGTTGTTTGGATGTTGCAGATTAGTTGCATACTGCATGAAAAAAGTATTCAATATTCAACTACTACTTGTGCAATACTATACCTCCTTCACTGCTGCTTCCTCCTTACCAACCAATTCCCCCATCCTACCTGCTGCCGTGCTAGCTACAGCCCAAGCAGTATTATGTGTCCGTGGGGCAGACAGAGGCTATCAACATGCTTATTATGTATTGTGTGAATAAGCCTATGTGACAGAGCAATAATGTGATCAGGGCAATTTGACACATCGTACAAGCATGCATCATTTAGGAAACTAAAGGTTAACAGTGACATTCATTTCTAGAGGAGACACTGCAAATTGATTTCCAGTCTCAGTATTACGGAGTGTTTAAACTCCTTAAATAAAGTAAAGTAAGAGGTTTTTTAAGCTTAGTTATAATATAATGTTTAACGTTTTAACTTATTTGTATTCTTTCTTTCTTTTTCTTTCATTTGGTTGCAGCTAGAAACTGAAATGATTTAATGCTCTTGATTTAATGTAGGGTGTGCTGCAACTGGAGAGGCGTCTTGGGGGTCGGTTGCTGGACCAACCAAAGGCCATGCATCTGGCAGATAGTGGAGCCAACCTGTGCCTGTGCCTCGAGGACATTAGTCCAGGGTGGAGGAGCAAGCCCGGAGCTAGCTGCCAGGTAAGCAACAGACGGAATTGCTGATCGAGTCTTCTTTTGAAGCTGGAAGGGTGGAATGCAATTATGGCTTCTTCCAGGCTTTGAAAAGTATGGAATTCTGACAGATTGTTAAAAAAACCATTACTTCTGTCATTTTACTTTGGCTTCGAAAAAGTACTTACAGCGGAATAGAGTCTTGACTTGAAGCTTGGATTACCAAAGCGTATTCCTCTGTAATTACTGACAGATTGTCAATTTCGAACTGGAAAAGCCTTACTGACAGTAAGGTTAAAGGAATAATTTGGAGCTTTATTCTTAAAATATGTAGTTACTGTACAAAATCACTGTAAACACGCTTATTTTCATAAAGTCACTATATCACTTCAACGCTTCTAACAAAAACAAAACGCTTCTAATCTCCAACTCTAGAACTGATTTTCATCTGAGAAGCCTTGAATCCCTGGCTATTCAACACCACAACCGAGAGAAGACTGTGCTGATGAATATCCAGGGACCCTCAAACCGTGAATTAGCTGTCTAATGCGTAACAAACTCAATGTGTTGCTGAGAAGAAAATGGGGAACTAACCCAATAAGTACCGGAGGCCACGCTCGGCTTCATATACCTAGCAGACGACGAACGGTCATTGCACGATGTTTTGAGTCACTGTAGACTGCCTGAGGAAGACGATCATCTGTGAATTTACATCTCCAGGGCTGCTGGGCGTTGAAAATTTGTGAAGATATGAAGTGATATCTTGACTTTATGAAAATAAGCGTGTTTACAGTGATTTTTTCAACGTAAGATGAGTTTTCATAGTAAGCGGTGTGACGTTTTCAGTTACTGTAAAACAGCTGTAAACACTATCAGCATTGTGCAAGTTGAAGAAAGAAAAAAAGGTGCGTACAACCCATGCAAATTTGTGCCTTAGGCTACATGTCCGACAATATTTGCTCTTTTTCCTTGATTTAGGAAAAAAAAAAAAGCAAATAGGAAAAAAAACAATGACTTTACCATTAAAATTGGATTATTGAGACTGAAACTGCCATGAAAAATAGAACTTCTGAGCCTGGAGAAAGCCAGAATAGCCTGGAATTTGCTTTAGAAGATGATGTAGGAACCCTGCACGAAGTGATTTGCAAATGCCCTTATCTAAGTTCTCACTTACCTTTCAAAACAGTAAACCTTTAAGGTCTGAGGGAATAGAAAATGAAATTTGTTTAGTAGTCATGAGTGGTGAAATCATTATGAAGATGACTAGGAAGAGAAGAGTTTAAAAAACTTGTTTGAATTACACGAAATTGTCTATGCAGTGTATATCAAGCTTTTTTTTTTGCCTTTAATAAATTAATAGTATAAAACAGAGCAAAAAATTTCTTGTTTACTGGTTTTGGCATCTCAATTGCTGGATTTTAAAATTTATATTTGGATGTCCAGGGATGTCGGAAAAGTTAAAAGTTGCCGATATATTCAAAATCCCAAATTTGCAGACTCTTTGTCCACTACCTATATTTTCCTTATTTGCGTGTAGTTCTTATTATACAGCTTTGAAACAGGGGCGTTAGTTGTGAAAGTCAACAAGATAGAATCATAGCTTTAGGTAGCCGTCTGGATAAGATGTGGTTCTTTAGTGACTGTAAAGCCAGCACGATGTCGATTCCACTGAAATCTAGTAATTGGCAAACACAATTTTTAAGTGAATCATTTCAGTAACTCTGCTAGTAGTTAAATTTTGTAGTTTTATGACTAGTACTCACAAATATAAATTGCCTTTTCGGCAGTCATCAAAGAGAAAAGTTTTCAAAATCAGTCCCCAAGTAAAAACAAAAGTCATCGAAGTCGTCAAAAGCAGTCCCTGAGTCGAGCGATTCCCCAAGGTTCTGTTCATGCACAGCCCTGGCGTTGTCATGGGCATTTGTGGCAGGAACACCTCTTGACGAGATCCTTGCTTGCTCATAAGGGAATAGTATGACTAAGGCTGGGCCGATACCACTTTTTACCGATCCGATACCGATTTCGAAGAAAAAAAATCTGCCGATACAGATCTTTTTTTTTTTTGCTTTTTAACGGCTTAATTCCTCCTTGGGGCATTGCAGTTATTTCAAATAAATTAAATAAATTGATAAAGAGTC